>VYZV01043779.1:514204-571378 GCA_013401275.1 Pandion haliaetus | reverse complement strand
CAAAATATCTGCTGTATAGGTTACAGTTTTCGTACACATAAGGAAACATTCTCTAAGTGTAAGTCCTCACCCTCTTGTAAATCAGGAATAAACCCACTGAAATTATACCCGCTCCTTTAGCACAGCTAGAACATGGCATCCTATTCTTCCCTGCTCCCTTTGCCCCACTGAAGATGAAGAGGACACGTTGTACATAACACCACCCTGAATATCATGGGCACTCGAGAACACCTTTGGTACAGATTGGACTCCTTCTCAAACCCAACTCGTCTCTTCTCTGTGGCAGAAAACCTTACCAGAGCCTTAGACTGTGAGGTTGGAGGGAAAGTGGTAAATAATGTGGCTAAACCTTCTGAATAAGGCATGGATTGTCACCCTGCTTCCCCTCCCATGTGAAGTCCACCACACAGTCTTACTGAGGCTTGCTTTAGACCAAAACACCCTTGATGAAGTCAAAGGCAGATGTTCCCATGTTAGTTTGTTCTAGCAGTTAATCATCTTTGCTGCTGAAAATTCATGTTTTACTCCTAACTTGAATTTGATTGGCATTAACAGCCTTACATTGGTTTTTATCATGTTTTTCTCCGACAGGTTAAGAAAAATAATAAAGTTGAATATTTTCTTGTCATATTAGAATGTAAGTTGCCTCTTGGTGTTGTATGCAATGAGCAAAGGGATGTCCTTGCATCTCTCATTATAAGGCATTTCTCTATTCCTCAAAAGTTGTTGTCACTCTTGTCTGCATTGTTTCTACGTTTTCACAGCTTCTTTAATGTATGAGCTACTTATATGGCTATTTGTTTTTGAGGAGCATTGCTCTCGACTCAAGCAATGTTTCACATTTACTGACATCACCACCATCCTCATTGTTGTCGATTGAAGAGAATGCTAACTATTAAGGAGTAGGTCATAAATTAAAGTAGTTTGGAGACTTCATGAATCTAGGCTTTATGGACTGTCCAGAAGCATTAGGAGGGACAAGGAGATCCTTCCACAGGTCTCTCCTGTTCCAACAGGTCAGGGACATAGAAAGAAATGAGCCAGTGACGCATTTCCCCCTACTCTCTGCCCTTTCCTCATGAGGGAAAGTAGCTTCAGATCCCTGCCCCACCTGGGAAGGAGATTAGCTGCCATACCTAAAGGTAGAGAGTCATCAACCACCATCAGGAAAAAACAGTACCCACCTAGATCAAGAAATCACAGACAATAATGCCTGTTTTCCAGGTACTGTGCTCTAAAAAAAGTGGATTTTTATCAGCGCAATTTGGCTTCACACATTACATCACAAAAAGTGAATAAAGGCAATACATCTAAAATATTCTGCTAAGTGATATCTCAAGCTGCTCACTCTTGCTTTTTCCCTGCCTTCCCCTGCTCCTTCCATTACTTTGCCGACTCTAAATTCTGGTTGCAAAGTCTTTAGGAGAGGTGGTTTTTATGCCTTCGTAGAGTAGCTGGCACAATAGATCTGTCTGATCTAAACAAGGCCTTTGAGTGATGCTGCAAGGCTCATGAATAGTGATTATTGCTTCCAACCACTAGAGAACTCAGAAGCTTTTTCAGAGAAGTTGACCTACTTAAATTGTATATCCAGGTAGTGCTTGCAGCATTGTATTAAATTGCTCTAACAAACAGTCAGAGAGAGAAATGTGGAGGATACCCAGCTATCCTGCAGGTCAAGGTGTGTACCAAGAAATGAGAGGCTGCAATTACAGCACAGATTTTGTAGTGAGACAAATTACTGAGAGCTTGAGACTATCCTTATGGGAGTTGAGGGATCAAATGTGAAGTACTAACACTGTGTCTCATGCCCAAGACAGTGAATGGTTTGATGGACTAAAATAGCTGGGAAATTAACTATTCCGAGCATGTCTAGCTTGTCAAACATTGTTAATATGACCCAGATCTAGCATAGACCCACATAGTTTGACAAGGATTTGGCTTCAGCTCAGTATTTCTCTGACCCTCTGTCATTCATTCCAAGGATTTCAGACTCTCAGTTCATCTTCAAGGCCCTGGAAGGAGTTCTGAGATTTTTTGAAAACTTATATAGTCGTCCAGATCTAGGGTTTTAAAATGCTGATAGACAGCAAACCTACCTATGGTCTTTCAATTTGCTCTTATGTTCCTGAATTATATCAGAACATGTGCAAATAAAAGGATAAATGGCACCCAATAAAAAGTGAGATGCTAAAGAAGTCCCTTTTATGAATGAGTAAATTTTCAGAAAGGTAGAAGTAAAAAACAAGTAAGAAAAAGTATAATACATCACTTGCTTTTCCTTAAAACATAGAGTATAGATTAATCATTCTTGTGCATATGTTATATAAACTCAATGGAAGAAGGAAAAGAGACAGATGTCATACTGAAAAATAAACCACTAAAGTGCTTATCAAAAGTGACAATACTCCTACAGAAAAATATTGCTGCTCTGCTGCAACAGACATTAGATAGTGTTCCATAAGCAAAAATAATTGTCTTGATATTTAATGTCAACAATTTACCACCTCCTACAGTGATGTCAGCAAATATATACCTAATCCAAAACACTTAACATATGAAAACAAAAAGCCAAGTTAGGAAAAGAAGTATTTAGCCAGATGAAATGTAACGGATAAAACACTGTGTTAGAAAAGAGTTGTTGAACGAAACAACTATATTTATAATTACATGATGAGGTGCATGGGCTACATCTATGCTAGCAAATAAAATAGGTGCCGTGGTTTAAGCCCAGCCGGCAACAAAGCACCATGAGGCTGCTTGCTCACTCCTCCTCCCTGGCCCCAGTGGGATAGGGAGGAGAAAATATAAAGAAACGCTTGTGAGTTGAGACAAGGACAGGGAGGGATCACTCACCACTTATCATCATGGACAAAAACCAGCCTCAACTTGGGGAAAAACCAAAATCAATTTAATTTACTACCAATCAAAGCAAAACAGGATAATGGGAAGTAAACCCAAACCTTAGAACACCTTCCCCCATCCCTCCCTCCTTCCCGGGCCCAACTGCACTCCTGATTTTCTCCACCTCTTCCCGCCGGTGGCGCAGGGGGATGGGGAATGGGGGTTGGGGTCAGTCCGTCATACCTTGTCTTGCCGCTCCTTCCTCCTCAGGNGTCATCCAACTGCTCCGGTGTGGTCTCCTCTGAGCACTGCAGGTGGGCATCTGCTCCCCTGCTCCCCTCCATGGGCTGCAGGGGGACAGCCTGCCGTCTCCCCACGGGCTGCAGGGCCATCAGCCCCCTCAGGCGCCCCTCCTCCCCCTCCTTCTGCACTGACCTCGGGATCTGCAGAGGGGTTCCTCTCACATTCCAATCCGACTACCCACTGCAGGTTCCCCTTCTTCAATCTGTTCTCCCAGAGGCGCTCCCACCGTCACTGATGGGGTTGGCCTGGGCCAGAGCCGGGTCCGACTCTTTGGAGCCAGGGGAGCTTCTAGCAGCTTCTCACAGGAGCCACCCCCTCCCCCACTACCAAAACCCCGCCACACAAACCCAAAACAACAGGTCAGGAAGACATGGTCATGGGGACAAAGGGGATGACATGCTTAGTGTTCATATCACTACAATCTCTTCCTCTCCCAAGCCAGAAGGTCTTATCCACTCCACTTCTTGGGAACAGTCCTCGGTCTGTGCTGTTTCCTGAGGTGTGCCTCGACACTGCTTGGGAGAGTGTGAGTTGGTAGGGCCAAAGATGGGCCAGGGAGTCTGATACCCATTAACAGCACAGATGTCCATGTGCAGATGTTCCTGAGCTGTTTAACTTAATATAGAAGCCAGAATCAAGGCCAGAGCTGGCCACTGATGTCTGCATTGCTATCCAGGAAAAACTGTGGGTGCAAAAGACCTACAAGGGTAGAAGTGAAGAGAAGGTCACATGTGAGAGCTATCTCACCAGATTGCAGAGGTATAATGCAGATGTTTGTGCTGGTCCTTCAGTGTTCCCTTCATAGTCAAAGAGGAACAGACATGCTGTGGCGAGGTGGTCAGATGAAAAATGGTCTTGATGTAGCCATTTCTCTTTACAGATCATACAGGGGCTCTAGACAACTAGCTCAGATATGTACGTGTGCACCTCAAGGTAGGTGATATGACTCCAACCCCAAGAGATCAAAAATTAAAAAATGAGAAAGGGATATTTCTGATAGCTTCTTTCCAAAATATGGAAAAATCATGATTATAGAAAAATGTCTCTTCGGAGATTTTAACCCATAGTAAGTGTTATTCTATATTTCACCAAAGCAAAAAGCACACACAATATTAAGCAAGTTTATTCTAAAATAACCCAGTGTCCCAAAGATATTGAGCCTTCTCCCTACCAAAAAGAGAGTCATGGCAGGCCATGAACAGTTTGACAGTAAATTTTTCACAAGGTAATAACAATTTCCTAAGTCCTCAGGATAAAAAAAACCAAAACCAAATAGTATCTGCATGATTGATATGGAGCACAAGTTTATGTGGGTCGCTTCTGTCCATGGAGCATCTGCAGATAGGCTGTAAAGCAAGGTCACGTTAGGCTCTGGTGGTAACTAGGGCTACTGGTAAAAATTACATGGTACTACATGCTCAGCTGCAGATCTGAGTGTATGTTGCTCATAAAATAGGGTAAAAGCAGGCCTACAAGAAATCAGGCCAGCTATCTGCAATAATTATTTTGGTTTCCTCACTCCTTTAGTGTCCAATGTTTGATTTTACAGGAGTGGGAATTTTAAAGAGTTTTTGCTCATTAGCAAAAACCTGAGAGACGAAATATGGAAAAATCATTGCTTGTTTCTGAAAATCTTACTTCAAAGATGTAAGTGAAATGCCTCTCTTGTGTATGACAGGGCTTCTGTGTTTCCATAATGTGATAAAATGTCAAACCTATCTTTCTATATACAATAATTTGGCTGTATTAAATATGTGGTGATACGTCTGTGCAGTTTTTGTCTCGTTTTTGTTACAGAAAAATGGAAAACCATAATCAATAGCAAGAGATGGAAAATATTAATGTCAGCAAGAGTACAAGCTCAGGAGAAGGGGGATTTTCTACCTTCTAAATATGCAGCTAACATATTAATCACAAGGCGACGTAGCCTTTGGCCAGGATCCAAGGATGGAAGATGCATTTCTTTAGCCAATAGGGGATTCTCCACCTCCCCTAGCCAGGAATGCTACAAAAAGATGCTGAGAATGGTTCTAAGAGTATTAAAAGCAACACGGCTATAATAGATTTAACATATAAACATGAACACCCATAGTGCACACCCAGTCTTAAGAATAAATATTATGGTTTACTTTCAAAAAGTGATTGAAGCATTTAATTATGTGCAGAGGATACTTACAAAACAAAAATTATTAACTGTTGGGAACATGGTGATCTATTTGGCGTACAGATAATAAAAGATATGGAAAATTTCCACTAACACTATATCTTTCAGTGGAGTTTGAATTTGCTTTGACTGCAAACAGTTTAAACACTATTGCTGGAAGGTCGGGCTCTGGTCTTCTTTTAAAGAAATCTATCAGAATAAATGGAACTGGTTTGGATTTGCCCCAGATTCAGTTAAAGCAGAATCTGGTCCATGAAGTTCATTATGGTCAGTTATACAAATTAAAATTGAGTTCCAGGAAGATCTCTGCATTTTCTTCAATTTAATTGTAAAAATGTATGAGATTGAAAAAAGATACAGCTAGGTTTTCATCAAGGACTACAGATTTTAAGAGAAAGGCTGTTCATTTGTAGGTTTTAAAATCCCATGTTCAACTCTGATCAATTTTGATTTAACTGTAATTGCTTTTTAGGTTTCATTAAGCAACAAAGCAAAACCAACACTGGTCTAAAAGCTCTGCAGACGTATCCTTCTACTCAGGTCAATATCCATTTTCGCCCAGAGACAACAAGGACAGTGGGAGAAAGCCAAACCTGTGTCTCTGCAGGCCTAGAATTTCTCAGCCTTTAGCTTCTGATTAAAATCCCCTGGGTCCACTTTTAGGCCTTGTCTGAAGAAGCTGAAGGATGCAAAGCTACTTATTGCCAGCCAGTGACTTCCCTAAGCTCTTTCTCCTTCTGCCCAGGGAGAGGCTCGGGCAGGCCCTGGCTTCCTTAGGAGCAGAATTTCTCCTGTTCAGAAAACCAGACACTTATAGGATACACTCTTGAATTGTGCAAGGTGATGGAGGGAAGACTTTCCTTCTCAGATATGGACACTAGTCTCTCCTGTTCTGCTTATTTGTGATGACTGACACCCAGACCTGGAGAAAGGGAGGGAGGAAGGGAGGGATCTTACTGAGCCCTTGGCCAGTTGTTTCAGCTGCGGATAATTGTTCTGCATATCTTGTTAACTGTGGCATCTATCCTAGGAACTGTCTACTGGAGCGTTACAGAAAATTTTAGAGTCAAACATTTTAAATATATTGATCAGATCTGGCTCTAAAACTCTTTTGAAATGGATCTGGATGGCAATGTGATCTGACACCATCTGGGTTTTTCTCCTGTTTGGACATAAGTAAGTGGATGCTTTGGCATTGGCAAAATAAGAATGTTATCAGAGCAGTCCATGTTGACGCTTCCCCAGTGAAGCCGATGCCAAATCTCTCTGGGTGAAATCCTGTCCCTCTTGACACCAACAGGAACTTTGCCATCAACTTCAAGATGGCACACATTTTTCTTCTATCTTGAGTTAGCATAAGCTCAAGCCTCATATCTGGAATAATCTCAGAGGACAGAAGGAATGAGGAATGGACCATGATACAGCTTTTTACGTGGTCTTCTGGCACAGGTAAGACAGCAAGGAGCACTATTCTCTAAAAACATACAAGTGTAAAACACTTATTTGAAATAAGCTTATTGTATAGTCTTTCTGCCAAGCAGTTCATTGTGTGCACTAGCTTGAAAACGGTTGAAAATGGCCATAACTAGCTGAAATGTAAATGTTTGAGTTAAAGTCCTTTATAACATTGGGACTGGTAAGCCAACAAAAAAAAAAGAAGAAAAGGACAAAATGCCCTTACTTGACACAACTGCTGACAGAGTAATCTCCAAAAAAGACGAAACCAACAAATACTACTACTTCTCCAGTTAAATTTTGTATTTACTTTGGCTATAGTCATTTAGCACCAAGAAACTTGTGACAGAGAAATAGTGATGACTAATGGATACTATGGCAAGTGGTATACATTTGAACTTTCCAGACATCAGGCAATAATTGCTCACTTAGAGCTGTGGAAAATATGTTAAAAAAGAAAATCTGGAAGGTCCAAAGATCTTATATTAGAAGAAAAACAACAAAAAAGTCCAGAAAAATGAAGATTCATGTGGCTTTCATTCTGGTAATAAAGCTGCAGATGTGGACTCTGCATACATCAACAGCTAATTAGCTACACCATGGCACTGCAAATCATGCTATGCAAAGTAATGAATGAGAAATCTCTTGCTGTATCATGGGAGTTGTTAAAAGTATATATAGCTTGAGAAGGGAATACCAGATTTGTGTTCCTTATTGTCATTAAGAATGCACCATTATGCAGGCACAAAAGCAAGGGAAAAAAGACTTTAAAATGTTTACAGGAGCATGTTCTTGTAACACCAAACCTTAGGCAGATTATTTAATTGAAATCTTTACATACAACACTTAATTTTGCACAGCGCTTTTCATCCTGGAGGATGCAAAGTGCTTTTTACATGAGTGTTGTAGCTGCAACACAAGCCCAATAAAAATCCTTGAAAATATATGAATCTAATCCCAATAAAGCCAGCAAACAAAAGCATAAATTAGAGTGTGAGATCCAAGGTCGCGTTCAAAGGACAAATACCTTGTAACAGCAAAGAGTAAACATCAATAGGAGACAAATTAAGTATAAGTGAAGCAAGAAGCCCATGTAGAATCTGTGAGTCTAGTGCCTACGAAGGAGCAACTAATTAAAAGGAGGAGATTGATGAGAATCAGGATGGTTGCCTCAATTTTAACCACCAGAACAGTGAGTAGTTCCCTGCCTCTCCTCCCTGATAGCCATGATGAGGTACTCCCAAAGGAGGAGATGACAGAAGAACAAGTGCTGGAATAAACTCAATACTTAACGTGCCCTACACCAGCAGGTCCCAGTGATTTACCTCTTAGGCCCTTTCTACAGATGCTCATGCATGAAGTAGCTGACCGCCTGACTGTGTCACAAAAGGAGCAGCCACTTTTCCAGAGGGCCGGAAAGTAGTAGACATTGCATACATTTTAAAATTTAGGCAGCAGCAGATCATGGTTTGCAGCTCTTGTTGACCCCCAAATGGTGTCCCAGCACTGGATAAAAGAGGTGTAATATAATGAATAACACAGTGCCAGAGCTTCTATTGCTACTGCCTCATGATGTAAGGACGAGGGGGTCAAGGAAAATAACAGGTAAGAAATTCAAATATGCTTCTTTGCACATCTTAGACAAGACCACCCAGGGAATTTGCTAAGGCCAGGACTCCTGAGAGGATCCAGTATACTTGGAGAGCAGGAACAGCCAGAGCCGTCCAAATTAACAGCACTGCAGCATTTGTAAGGTGTATTGAGTGTCATCCTTCAGAACTAAAGCTGATATCTGTTCTTGATAGACAAGTAAAAATGAGACTTACAGAGGCAGACAGTGCCCATTTGCCTGTTTCAAGGATTTAATGACATCTGCTGAAGGCATTGAATTGTTGCCATGTCAAAGCTAGGGCTAGAGACTGACCAAGGGAGGGCAATGGTCAGAACCACTGCGCTGTTGTGTCTGTGTGCCATAAACACACAGCACAGCCACGGGATGCCACTTGGCAGCATCTGCACTCCACATCACTCAGGTGATGGGGAGTTCAGGAAAAGATGATGGGTCACCATTTTTCTTGGACAAGCATGTGGCATGGTCTGAAAGACCCACACACAGGGAAGTAGAGTTCATCTTATCAAACCCAATCAGATAGAGGGCTGCTACAATTTTAGCTGTATTTTCAAGAAATCCAAGTACATAAAAAGCCAGTTCTAGGCCCATAAGTGAAACTGGCTAGAAGTATACACAGGCCCCAAGTCCAAGTGGCCTGGTATGCCCATGTCCATACAGGTACACACTCTTTGCTTCACTAAGCCTCTTTTATCACCATTTCAGTCCTCCCAGTGACAACATCGCCTCTCCTGTGTCAGTCCCAGTACCATGCCTGGACAAAGTCTGGGAGACTGCAGGCTGGCACGAACCAAAACCATGCCAAGCAGCCTGCTGACAAAGGGTATAGGCAACCACATGTCCCCACCTGGGGACATGGCCTGGCCTAGGTTTTTTCATGCGTGCAGATGGAGGGGCTGTGACCAGGTACAGAGTTAATCTGATAAACACCGTCAATCTTTTTTAGAAACATGCACTCCCAAGGAGCATAGATCAGGAGTCATTTAATCTCAGCCTAATGTAAGGACCTAAATTAGGATCAAGCCCTTGAAAAGCCTATTTCTCTTCACTCACATCAAAGAAAATTAGCTCAGGAGTAAACATCTGTAACTCAGGCACTTAACTATTAAGTGACATAAATCTTACTACGAGGCATCTGAATAAGACTGTATGAATCAAAAGCTTGTAATTTCCAGAACTGGCTCCAATGCTGATCACTATGCATTGCTTCCTCAGTTTACCTACCTGCAGTTGTAGTTAGGAATGATTAAATCCTTCTGCAGCATTGAACCAGAATAAAGATTAGTTAGTGCATGTGGCTAACAGTAGTTTTGCAGAGAAAAGGAGTTATTAATCAAGTCTGATACTTAAACCGGGTCTTTCTATTGTGCTTTAACTATAGGAAAGCACATCAAGCAACAAAAGGCTGGGAAGCTGCAGACATGCCATCAGCAACTGCCAGTGCATGTTTGCGCTACATGCCATTGCAACCATGTTATTGTGGCTGTCTCCACCCCCTAACAGGTACCTTTGTTCTAGAGGTTTACATTGTCACCAGTATTGGATTGCCAAGCTTCAGGCTCCTGCCTCTAAGTGAAGGCATCCAGTCTTTTTAACCCGACCTCCCCCATCCAAGTATTGTTGGCTCTTCCCAATGAACCCATACATCTTTGCTTGGTGACAATTCAAACATGTAACATGTCAGTTCTTTGAATGGGAGGAAAGGAAAGGTCTTTAAAACATTTAGGAGTGATTTCAAAGCACTAGGATATCTTTGCTGAGCTAATAAATACCCAGCTGGTTTTAAAAAAGAACCAGAGGAAAAGGAAGTGTATATAAGCAGTCAGTGATGTCTCCAATTTTTTTACGTCTTTGGGTAGAAATGGTATTTTATATTCTTATTATAGTTCAACTTAAGAATTATTCTAAAACATTTTTGGGAAGTGGAAAAAGTGAGTAATCCTTGAGAGAAATTTACGGAATATTTCTGTTTGGGGGGAGGCAGGAAACCATCCTTGTGTGCCTCCTGCCACGTGGCCGTCGTGGTTTAACCCCAGGCAGCAACTAAGCACCACACAGCTGCTCATCCACTTCCCCCCCCACACCCAGTGGGATGGGGGAGAAAATCAGGAAAAGAACTAAAACTCGTGGGTCGAGATAAGAACGGTTTAGTAGAACAGAAAAGAAGAAACTAATAATGATAATGATAACACTAACGAACTGACAACAGTAATAATAAAAGGGTTGGACTATACAAGTGACGCACAACGCAATTGCTCACCGCCCGCCGACTGACGCACCCCGAAGTCCCCGAGCAGCGATGCCCCCTGCCCAGTTCCTAAAACGTCCCATGGTATGGAATACTCCGTTGGCCACTCTGGGTCAGCTGCCCTGACTGTGTTTCTTCCCTCCCAGCTTCTTGTGCCCCTGCAGCTTTCTCGCTGGCTGGGCATCAGAGGCCGAAAAACCTTGACTTTAGACTGAACATTACTGAGCAACAACTGAAACCATCAGTGCGTTACCAACATTCTTCTCATCCCTAGCTCAAAAACATAGCCCCGTACCAGCTACTAGGAAGACAATTAACTCTATCCCAGCTGAAACCAGGACAGTAGCCCATAAGCACGAAAAAGGTGATAACAGTTGGGAGGAGTGGCAAAGGCATTGCATTTTTCCAGTCCGCTGAAAGATCCAGTTACTTGGATTTGGGAGGGCATTCGCTTGTGACTATTTGCAGAATGCTGCCACTTGTCCTGTGAGGATTTGCCTGTCTTTTCAGAAAAGAGCCTCAGACAGAAAGCAGAGGAGAAATGGGCCTGTTGTAAACTGAATAAAATTTTTAGAAAGGCTTCACTGGGGAAAGGCAGAAGACAGACAGACAGACAGCTGCTGTTTTAAAGGCGCTACAGGAAAGACACTTTGCACATTAAATCATTTGTATAAGTTTTTTAGCAGCACTGGCTAAAGAAGTTGAATAAACAAGATTCAGTGCTTTGTTTTGAGCATGGATCAGTTAGGCATAACTTTCCAGGAGATTCAGCTTGTCCAGAAAAAGGAGAGTCCTAGCTACACCCACCACAACAGGGATATGTACTTCCATAAGTTGCTTACATTGCCAGTGAAACTTCTGTGCCAAGAATTTCCTCCTAAGAGACCTCTAATACACTGCATTATTAAAAAGAGATGTTTTCCCCTGCAGGATGATGTGTTAATGTACAGAATCTTCAATAAAATGAAAAAAAAAAAACCCCAACCCCCTAACTAACACTTTTCGTATAAGAGCAATCTGATGGCTTGGAAGCAAATGTGATTTTTCTGTGTCTTAAAATACTGTAGGATCCTATAAACCTTACTGATATTTCTGAAGCCATAAAGAATAAAGACAATATTATATTAAATAATTTGCAGGCTGAAAATACCTTTGTGTTATCAAGAACTTGCAGAGAGGAAGAACCTTAATGGATATATTCTTTTATCAATTCATTATTATTATTGCTGCTGTTGTTTTTATTGCTGCTACTGCTGTATTGTTATTCCTGTCTCTATTTTAAACCACAGTCAGGACTGAGGTTTCACTGTAATTTGTATAAGTGATCCATAAAATATACATATTAGATTACTGTTACTGCAATACATTAGAGTTTGCATGAAGGGAGAGGCTTTTCTCAGTGAATGTTTTCTCAAAGGATTACGGAAGAGGTCCCAGGAATAAAGTGTGAGCAAGCCTCCTGCTCCCATGGCACAGCTCTGTGGCTGCACAGGGGCCATGTGGGACAGCTTGTTGGGCAACACTTTCTTCTGAAGTTTTTCAGTCATTAAAAAGGCTGTGTTTATTATACACTTGTACTAAGATGGAAAAATAGAAATCTTCTCCACCTGCCTGAACACACACCAAGATATTAGTGCCTGGGATTTCAGTTAGAGCAGGGTCTTCTCAAGGGCTTATCTCTTTTTTGTACTGGCTGGGAAATCCCCTTTCATCAAGATATGTCTTCCAACATGGGCTGCTGCCACATGCACCTGAGTCCTGCTCTCTCAGTCTAGGCTGGCACTCAGTCAGCGTCTGCTGTGGCTCCTGTTTGAAGGGGATGTGTGAGTAGTTAAAATTCATTGGAGCAGGGGATAGGGAGGAATGTGCCTGTCCTTGCTGGGCCCAGTATGGGGTCAAGACACAGCTTGGACAGCTGTGTGGAAGGGAATGAGCTCCCAGACACTGCAGAAAACCCTGAAAGACCCTTGCTGACTTGCCACGGCTGGAGATCAGCCTGCCCTGGAGGTGAATCCCAGCTGCGCTGCAGGTGCCCCGCAGGATGTGTCCTGCCATTGCCACACAAACCTGGTCTCACCTTACTTCAAAGCACGGTGGAGAGCATGTGGTCCTCTCCGAGCACAAACCCAGGCATGATCATAAAAGGAGCTGTTGCTGCTTTCTTGGGTGACCAGGGGCAGAAGGGAAAACAAAAAATGGAGACATAACAAGAATTGTCCATAGGAGCTTTTTAATGACATGCTCCTCACACAGCTTCAGCAAATGCATGTTGGAGCTGGGGACACAGACGCGTTTCCTGACAAATGCAGAGAAAATATTTAGGGCACAGCCCAGTGTCCAGCTGGTATACTGGAAATGTTTGACAAACATTTGTCACGTCCTTCTGGTTTCTTTGTGAGGTCTTGGCAATGCTGTCATTGTCTGAAATATTGCCTGTGTCCTAAAAAAAAGCCCTACAGAATGACAGTCCCTATTCCAGCCATTGTTAAAGATGTTTCATTTTTCAGTCCCTTGGACACTATCCCCAGAGCAGTCACCGAAAGCTCTCTGTAGCTACATCTCCATGCTCTTTTCAGGTCCTCATCTCACCCCTCTGTTCCCTTCTCCTCACCAGGCCTCTTCCAGTATCTTTCTGTCCTGGATGTCCAGGCAGTTTCTGACAGGGAAGAAATACTGGGAGATCCAGTCTGACGATGAAACTCTGCTGACCTGGGAGCACTCACCTCAATGAATGACACAGAAAATATTTAGGAAAATACCCACAAATAATTTGTTGGCAATCTGCATCACACTACAGGCATGGCATTCACTCTTCATAAAGGCGGTATGTTGGCTCTGATCCTTACCAGACCCAGAGGCAAAGAAACATGATCAACAATGATGAAGCAGAGTTAATTAAATGTATTGGCTGAGGTTGATCAGAGACTTGTCTTCACCTGGGAGCCAGTCACCAGGAGCCAGAACTCCAGAGACGTCTCTCTTACTCTCCCTTTTTCTCCCATCTGAAGATAAACAAGTCCATAACATTCAGCAGTAAAGTTTTGCTCTAAAACCTGGCTAGACCAGACATGGGAAATAGTTGCCAGTGACACCTGAATTGCAGTGAATTCTGAGCAAAAACATGATCCAAGAAATTGCTGACAGTGTATGGAGGGAAGGGTGAATCCCAATCCTTGTATTTGCTGGCAGCTGAAAAGGCAGCAGACGTCTTCATAGAACAGCTTTCCCCCCCCGGGCTGACACAGTGCTGCGGGATCCAAAGGCACAAATGCCGACTGCGCTGCCTGACATGCTTCAGCAGGGAGAAATGCTGCAGCCTGTGTTTGGCAGGGTGATTTGCTGTCAGAGAATTTCATAGCCTTGGGGTGCAATTATCAAAAGCTCTGGCGCCTGCCGCGTTCAATCTGTGTTTAGGTACAGTTGACAGGCAGGTACCTGAGGGGTACCCAGCGAGAGGCAGGAGGGCAAGAGTACGTGGCGACCATCCTGCTTCACGCAGGAGGAGCAAAGCCAGCACTGGGATGTGGATGTGGTGCAGGGGCCATGGAGCAGGCGGGGGAAGCCGTGGTTCAGGTTTGGCCCAGGTGGCTGCTAAGCCTCACCAGATGCATGCAGGGCTGGGAGAGAGGGGCTGAACAATGAACGTACGCAAAAAGGCCATCCTGAAGGTAAAAGAGGAATGGGAGAGCAGAAGGGGGGCTGGCGACCTTCCAAGGGAAGGGTTTTTAATCTGGGGCTTTTGTTTTATTCAAAGGGCTTTGATCCTCTGGTGGGAAATAGATAAGGGGACTGCAAGGTTTCCCACGGGTGCTGTGCTCATGGAGCACGTTGTCAGTCCATCCAGCCCAGCTGCTGGGCTCAGCAGGCTTGGTCCCTGCTGCCCACCAATGGAGCGAAGAGGCTTTGAAGTGAGAGCTGGAGCTGTGCTTGCCCTAAACTGCGATATCACTGGGTTGTAACCACAACATGAGGCTTGTCAAAGTGTCTCTATTTTAAGCTGGTCAGATACAGCTGATCCTCTAAGGTTCTACCTTGGCCTTTTACAGGTATAAGGACTCCCAGGAAGACATGAAGACTAACAATGCAGTTTACTTTGCTGTAAAACTACAGTGAGACTTGGCTTTCTTTTACACCCTGCAAAGGGAGCTCAGGATAAAGCTAATTCCACTCTGTCCTGTGTTCAAGTTCTCAGTTCCACTGCACGCAATTCTATGCTCATTTAAAAGCACTCAGCAAATAATGTATCAGAATGTATCAGATATTTTTTAATCTGAGAGTCTGGAAGATGTATGCAAAATAAAAATTTAAAAAATCATGTAGTTCATTTCACTTGCTCATGAAACCTCAGTAGAATGTTTTTCTCTGCAGTCTATGCAGAGAAAAAACATAGGAACAGCTGATGATCTTTTTTTTAGACTTCCTTTACTGAAAAAAAATCCTGCACTGGTGAGTAATGTTACTAAATATAAAAGCAGATCTCTACAGTGGCCACATTAACAGATTGCTAAGTATTATGAGGCAAAAGTGTCTGTGCAGAGCTGCCATGAGCAGAAGATAATGAAAACTTTGGAATCAGATAGAGGTGACCAGCGGGACCATGAGTCAGTAGACACAGTACATGGAGTCAGAGCCAGCACAATCTGGAGGAACCAAAACAAACACTGCAGTGTGTTTGGAAAGGGGAGGCTGGCAAGCATAGCTTTACCTGGGCAAGATGAAATGCAGCAGATGGGAAGATCCTGAGGGGGAGAGAAACTCAAAGGTGGGAAATTAATCCTCATGGTCTTTGGCAGTCAACCAGTTGAGAAAACTCGATTGAAACTGTACGACAACAGCAGCAGCTTCCCCTACACATGCACGCTCTGAAGTCATGCCCCGGGCCAATGTAGCAGTGTGCAGAGATGCAAGGGACCAGACTCTGGACAGTAGCTGCGTGTTGCTCACAGAACTTGCTGGGAGCTGTGGCGGGCAGCCATACCTCTTCTTTGCACTGCAAAGTTTCTTCCTATGAGGAGCTTTGCTCACTGTGATACAATGAGGAAGTCAGAGTCCAAAAATGGTAAGAGTTGTGGGAGAGACTTTTGTTTTTTCCAAGACTTAGACCATCCACCCAAGTTGCCAGCATTTAGGCAGAATGATCCTTGCACAGCTGACTCTGGTTGCTTGCAGGGCAAAGCTGTTGGTTCAGAGGGGCCAGTTTTGTTTTACGGCTTCTGGAAGGGATAGAAGTGGGTGAATGGCTATTTCTATTATTGGCCATTGTATTGAGTTTGTGTGGCAAGTTTTTGGTGGGGGAGCAGGTTTACAGGGGTGGCTTCTAATGAGAAGCTGCTAGAAGCTTCCCCTATGTCTGACAGAGCCAATACCAGCCGGCTCCAAGACGGACCTGCTGCCGGCCAAGGCCAAGCGAATCAGTGATAGTGGTAGTGCCTCTGTGATAACATATTTAAGAAGGGAAAAAAAAGTTACAGAGAGACAGATACGGCAGCTGGAGAGAGAGGACTGAGAACACATAAAAGAAACAACCCTGCCGACACCAAGGTCAGTGCAGAAGGAGGGGGAGGAGGTGCTCCAGGCGCCGGAGCAGAGGTTCCCCTGCAGCCTGTGGTGAAGAGCATGGTGAGGCAGGCTGTCCCCCTGCAGCCCAGGGAGGTCCACGGTGGAGCAGATATCCACCTGCAGCCTGCGGAGGACCCCACGCCAGAGCAGGGGGATGCCCAAGGAGGCTGTGACCCCGTGGGAAGCCCGCGCTGGAGCAGGCTCCCAGCAGGACCTGCGGATCTGTGCAGAGAGGAGCCCACGCTGGAGCAGGTTTTCTGGCAAGACTTGTGACCCCACGGGGGACCCACGCTGGAGCAGTTTGCTCCTGAAGGACTGCACACCGTGGAAAGGACCCACATTGGAGCAGTTTGTGAAGAACTGCAGCCCGTGGGAAGGACCCACGTTGAAGAAGTCCGTGGAGGACTGTCTCCCGTGGGAGGGACCCCGCGCTGGAGCAGGGGAAGAGTGTGATGAGTCCTGCCCCTGAGGAGGATGAAGAGGCAGAAACAACGTGTGATGAACTGATTGTAACCCCCATTCCCCGTCCCCTGCGCCACTGGGGGAGGTAGGTAGAGAATCTGGGAGTGAAGCTGTGCCCGGGAAGAAGGGAGGGGTGGAGGGAAGGTGTTTTGAGATTTTGTTTTATTTCTCTTTACCCTACTCTGGTTGATTGGCAATAAATTAAGTTAATTTTCCCCAAGTCTAGTCTGTTTTGCCTGTGACAGTAATTGGTTAAGTGATCTCTCCCTGTCCTTATCTCAACCTGGGAGCCCTTTGTTATGTTTTCTCTCCCCTGTCCAGCTGAGGTGGGGGGAGTGATTGAATGGCTTTGGTGGGCACCTGGCACCCAGCCAGGGTCAACCCACCACAGCCATTATCTCAGCTGGCTTCTTCAGTAAAGATAGACTGAGATCTACTCTGAAAGCTGATCTCTGTTGAGAATGGGGAGGGGAGAGTTACAGAACTGGGGGAGCCATGAGAGTTCAGGGATGAGCAAAACATAAATGAGGCGGGAAGGTACCTGAGTCAGATATCCAAAACCAGGGACCTGGGAAGGGAAAATGAACAGAGTGGTGTCCGTTGTACCTTGGTGGGCATCCAAAGCCTCCAAGGAGATAGTCAGCTTTGCCCAGCATGGCTTTGCCCAGAGAAATGGCAATGGTAACGAAAGCAAACAGTCACCAAAGATGGACTCCCTGCTCTCCTGCATCCACCTTGCATCAGTTTCCTCCCCTTGCTGTGAATTGAGGGCATGGAACTCAGTCAAAATTACTATGGAGAGCAAATCAAGAAGAGGGTAGAACAAACTGACTGAGGGAAAGAAAGTTATTAACATGCAAATCAGTGTAGAAAAGTCGGGGGGCAAGGGGAATCTGAGTTTAATGCATGTAACAGAGTGGAGATGTGAGGACCAGATCTGACAAGAATTTTAAGAGAGAGATAATGCCTATGTGAGTATTATGTGTATTTGTGTGCTTCAAAATGGCAACAGGGGACAGTGAAAGAATATATCTCCCTGTGGGCTATAACATTTGCTAAAATGATTTTTCTCAACACCTTTGAGCACCCACTCCTGCACAGGCATGCACTTTCCCAGCACCCCAGTTCACATCATCAGAAAATTACCCAGCAGATTTTTTAGGAGGAAGGTTTATTGTAACTACTTCCAGTTAAGAGCACTTAAGCTGCATTTATTTGCCAAGTAGTGCTGACTTCCTGATTTTTATGTGAAAGGGTTGTTTTTTATTTCAAAGGCAAGCCATAAGAGTAGATTCCCCAGTCTCTCGTCTCAACAGCCCAAGCGATACAGTATTCCAAATCTGTCATAGACTGAGGTGGGGATATTTTTTCTGAAAACCTGTTGTTAAAATATTGGCAGCCCAAGGCTGCTTTAACATCACTGATTCCAAACAAAAGGAGACCCAGATATGAGAAGATTAAAAGACTAAAAACAGAAGCATATTTTGATTTCCCAGAGAATACAAGATATGCAGGAGTTGTGTTTCCAGAGCATTTGCAGGATGAGGATTTGCCGAACTGGGAGCAGCCGTCATAGCTACCACATCCAGGCAGATAACTGGTATCAAGTCAGATGTCACCTGGAAGAAAAATTCCCTGCTCAGAGAAACATTGTTATCAAAGGAAAACTTTGAAAGCTGTTAGCTAAGGCACCTTCATAAACCTGGAAGATGCAGTTGAAGAAGTCCCTACCAGAAGGCAGTGATGCTTCATGGGAAGGGCAATGGTTTGAGACAGAGACCTGGCTCATAGGCCTGGTTCTGCCTTCGGCTTGCACTGGCAGCTCTCAGCAACACTACATGAATGTCTGCTTCATTTTCCCTGTCTCTCAAATGGGAACAGCCATTCGCCACCTTTGCAAGGTCCATTGAGACGTGCCAATGGAAAAATGCTGTATATGCTGATGTGAGCACCAGGAAGGATGCTCAAGCTTCATTAATGAGTTCTGGTTTTCTAGAAGATGCATACACAGACATATATTCAGCGGGCTCCTTTGCCTTCCTTGTGAGGTGGCTTTTGCACAGTTCCACAGTGCAGCAATGCTAAGAGCTGCTCAGCAGTGACTGCAGAGCGGGTTGCCTTGCTACGCATTCTCTGTTTAATGGCATAGGGCATTTCCAGAGCTTTGGCAGGGCTTCTTTCAGCATGGACAGCCTGGGCTAAGTGAGACAGAAGGTAAGCCATGGGCTGGACAGCACTCATCTGTGCCAAACCCAGCAGAGTCCTATCCCCTGGAAGGGAGCAGGGCAGGAGCTGGGTGGCTCTGGTGACACATGCAGTAGTGAAGCTTTCCTCAGGGCAAGAGAGGCTGGCATTGTGCTCACCAGGTGGGGGACAGCACCCACTGGGCACGTCTGGCTACCCGGGGAACGAAACCAACCCCAAATCAGCCTGCCTCTCTAGCTCCAGCCATGCAAGGTCTCACATTTGTGCATGCTGCCCTGCCTATGCTTGTAGTGATGTGTAGATCCTGATACTGCTGTGGGTTGTATCAGCCTTTGCTCACTTTCAATTTGCATGCTCTGGTCCTCTTGCAATGCCAAACAAGAAATATGTATCTGATTGGTGCTTTGTCCAGGCTAGTTTATCTCACTTCTCAGACTGCACGTGCCCAAGGCCATGAGTCACTGTTCAGAGATGTCTCAGTATTGTTCATTTAGTGCCTTTAATTTAGCATACCTGAGTGTATAAGATACATTCTTATGAGAAATCTGGTTGCTTCCCTTTAAGTTCAGCCCTTTCACATTGAGAACAAAAATGTTGTCGTTGTGCTGAACTGTAGGATGCTAAGAATAAGGGGGCAGTTCGTCACCAGCAGTAACACTGCAGAAGGCAGTCCAATTTTCTTCTTGCCTCCCTCAGGTTGCTCCTCCATTGCTAAAGCTCCCCAGTGTGTCCCTTCATCATGTTCAGCTATTTTTAGATGCCCCTTCTCCGCAGGCAGTTGATCCACAAATCAAACAAAGCTATGGAGTCTCCTAGTGTTATGGAGATTTTCGGCGGTTTAGTCCTGAACTGAGATCAGACGACAGTTGAGAATTCCTTGACTTTTTTTCATTAGGCATGGCTCACAAGAGGGAGCTCATGCTGTGCCTGTAATCCAAAGCCTTCTTAAGAAATCTCAAATACTGTCAGGTCCCAGAAAAGAAACATCCTCAGACCTAAGGAATAATAATGTTTTGGGGACCATCATCCTAAAGCCAGCTCTCATATTCTGTGCAAAAAGCGTAGGTTTCTACTGGATTCTGGTTTTAATATTGGTAACGTCAACAGCTACATCCTTGAAAGGCAGTAGCATGTTTAACATGTTTGCAGCGATTTTCTGTTTCCCTTGTATTAATTTTTGGTACAGCATTGTACTCAGAAGCCAAGAGATACAACGGAATGCTGACAATGTGGAAAGTCGTTACGATATCCTTCAGCTACTTGAGGTGACATTATTTTCCTACAAAACAAATTGCTTATCACAGACTTCATTACTCAGGAGACAGTAAACAGTTTCCACAATGCATGCCTCCTAGGCACTAAAAGGATCTTCAGGACATTTGTCATCCTCACTTGTTTTTTTGGGGGGAGACTTTTTTATGCAAATAAGTCTAACTTCATGGAATATACTGAGCAACAGAGATGTGTTTCTTTTTCCTTTTTTAACCCATTAAGAAAACATAGGTGGCTGTAGATACTGGTGTGGATTCAGACAATTGAACAGGTGCGAAGCTAGAGGTAAGTAGACTGGAAAAAAATAGTGCTAATATGGAAAATGTTACCTCCTTATTTGGAGTATGACCTCTTCTTGCTGTGTCCTGATGATCAGCTGCTACTCAGGGCAGTTAGGGTGGCAGTCAGGGTCCAAGTCTATTGCCTTAGCAGTTTAGCTGTTGGCACTGTCCAAGATGTGCAGAAAAGTTCTCAATCACCTCTTTTTATTTGCTCATCTGATACATGCCATAGTTCAACGGTCTATAGTCATCAGGTGCCAGGTACTTGGCCTCTCTTCAAGCCTGCGATGTAAAGGAGAAAAAGATCTCTAATTTACCATTGATCCTGAGATCTCTCCTCATCCACAGTGTTGCAGCTGGTTAAAGCGTCATCACAAGGTCATCACAAGGGAGCAACGTCTATACTACCTAAAACACTGGACAGCTTAAAACCACCTGCCCCACAAGCTGGGTTGTTAATTGCTGTATATCTTGAGCAATGCATTTAAGGACTGTCAGCGCCTTCACTCTGCACTGCTGTGAAAGGAAATAAATGTTCAGATTGACTGAAATGGCTCCAAGCAGCTCAGAACATTTTATAATTGTGCTGAAGGCAGCTCTGAATGGTCCTGCTGTCTTAGCGGCAATGAAAAAGGAACAGCATGCTTTGCTGCTAAGTACATTTACTTCTTGACTGTTGAAAACATCTGTATGAAAGAGGCTCAGGCAGCAATGTTTCCTAATTATGAAGGCCAGTGAAATACCATTCACTGAGTGCTGCGTTCACAGGAGTTTTACTGTGGCTCCCAAAGGAAACTGCATATGAACTAGACTGCTGAGTCTTTTGTGAAGAGCATTTGCCTATTTCAAAAATACAGTCCTGAAATGTCCGCGTATGGAGAGTATTTATACCAGTGAATACGATGGCTTCCACCAGGAAGATCAGTGCCTTGTAGGAGTAGAATTAGGGGAAGAGGGAAGAAGGAAGAAGTGCGAGGCTTAATAAACATCTAATTAGACCTCAATCTTGCTAATACTGGATAAGCTGGAGACAAAACCAGCTCCATTGCCTGGAACAGAAGTTACTGAAAACTGAGCAGCAACCATCTTCTGCTTATGTACATAAGTCTTCTGATGCAGCATTGGGAATTTCAATACCAATTATTTTCATTCAAGTGTGTTATCAATATTGCTTAAAAACAAGTTTTCACCTTATCTTGTTTGCAGACCCCTATCATTTTTCAGCAGTTTCTATCTAGTCATCTGTTAGGCCTCTCTGATTGCTTGTTTGATAGCTGCAAGTTAAGCATAGTTACACTACAGGCCGCAG
Organism: Pandion haliaetus; assembly: GCA_013401275.1. NCBI lineage: Eukaryota > Metazoa > Chordata > Aves > Accipitriformes > Pandionidae > Pandion > Pandion haliaetus. The sequence goes on along the minus strand of VYZV01043779.1, from coordinate 549,646 downwards.
GTCACACAAAATCAGCTTCTGAAAAAGTATGCCTTAGTGATCTGACACCATTAGCTAAAAATCTCTCTCAGATTCCCCTTGAGAGACAGACTGGCTCAGAAAGCTGCCCTATAATTCACCTTCCTTGATGTTGACAGTATGCACAGGCGTAACAACCTACAGATTGAGGAGCCATGAAACTGCTCACCAGTACATGACAAAACCAGAGTCACTCTTCAGAGGGAGGTGAATACCACTTCTACACATTGACAACAAATGCAGATTGTTTAATATTTCATTGCAGATCTAAACATTTAATGTGCTTCCTCTTTGAAATGTCACTGCACATCTGGGTATGGCTGGCTTTATTTTTCTACATGCTGCTGCCTTGTAAAAAGTTAAATTCTTCGCTCTTACCACAGACGGGTCTGTTGCCTGCAGTGTGAATTCTCCTGGTATTGTCCCCAGGACCTGAAAAAAAAAAGAAAAGGTATTAGTGATGACTACTACTATGTTAATGTTGTTGAATGATCTGCAGGAGAGTGGGATGTAACAACTCTGGAAATGACACACTTCATTTGCTGCAGCATAGTGTGGCATCTTTCAGTAATGGATTATCCCAAAACAAGATACTCTGATCAGTTAGTGAGAAACAGCTTGTAACCTTGCAGAAGTGACGGCCATGCTCTGCAGCAGCAAGTTGTAACAAAAGGCTGGGAAGTTTGATGTGGAGAACAGCAGCAGGTACCCTGCTTACAGCAGGCTTTTGAGAAGATGCAGGATCGGGCACTTCCTGGGGTGGCTGTAAGGCACACAGACTTGCTGAAGTCAACATGCAGGAGCAGGGTGAAACAGTTTCTTTGAAAAGGAGTTCTGATTTTAGCCAGAGAGAGAGGTAGGTGTAGTAATGCACTCAGTCTTTTTAATTCCTGTGTGCACCATAATTAGGTATTAATCCCAGAAGTCTAAAAAAAACAATGATATGTTGACAGCTACTTGAAAACAAGTATCTCACACTGCAATTCTTAATATGGCCACTGAGCTTGAGGCAAGAAGTATTTCATCATTTCAAATGTGTTTTAACTGAGATTTCCTTTCCCTATTTCCCTACCAAAAGATACTACCAGTAGCTTTCAGTAAAAGAAAGTCCTTTACTAACCCTTACTCTTGCTGTGAAGTGCATTTACTTTACTTTAGGATAGGACCCAGGGGCCCTACTGATAGACTGGGAAATATTTGTCCTAGGTGCTGTACAAACAGAAAGCTTACCGATACTTTTGGAGGTATAGCATGGAGGAGAATAACCCAAATTCTTCATACGGGGAGTTACTGAGCCACAGCGAGTCATAGGTGTGGAGCATCTACTACCACCCTGTAGTGGGGTCCTGAGTAAACCCCCCAGTGTATGGCTACGTTTCTAGTTTCTGTTCTTTGTCTTTCTATTTGGCAGTAGAAAAAGTCCCTTTGGACTCACCCAGCCTGGTAATATCAGCTAAGAACTGCAGCCTTACATCATACAACAGATTTTACTTTATATCCTTTGAAACGTTCATTATGTTAGTTAATCCACTTTTCATTTTCTTCCTCTGGAACAGGCAAGATAAGGACGCACAGCTGGCTTGCTTTGCAAAAAAGGTGCTTTATTATCCAAATCTGGCATCTTGTTTGTCTGCAAAATCATTCCAAAACATTTTTTTTTTTTAAGTTTCTGATCTTTGAAGATATAACTCCTAAATAAATACTAACTGCCAAAATTATGTGCCACATAGATTTTGCATTTGTAGGATCTTGTTTTAGTTAATTCTCAGATGACAAGAAACATTTAGATAAGTACAAAACCAAGAAAGAAATAGGGGTTTTTTTTTGCTTATAAAATGTATGTGTGCATGTGTGTGTATTTTTTCCATAGGAAAAAAAGATGGACAGTTTACCGGAACATAATACAAAGTCAGATATAGAATAGTTACGGAATTTTCCCCATTGAGTCTGTGCCTGAGCTAAGCCAGTGGACTATTTGCCATCAGCTCCTACAGTTTTTGGATCAGAGTCATGGAGTTTGGTCCAAGCCCATTGAAATGACTGGAATCCTTAACAGAAAACAAAGTATTCACATGAACAGCTTGCTTTCGCTTTAGCATCTACCACGCTTTCAAAAGCCCAAGGTTTTGAAAAGCAGTCACATCAGGCAGAGGTTTAGGGAACAGGATAAAATTATTGCGCTGAGGGGCAGAGGACTTTGTAGAAAACCACCCAATCAGGAGCCCTGTGTAGGAAGCTGCTGCCCATTACTTGATGAAACACAGTTCTTTGGTGCGAGCTGGAGCAAAAGTGCTTTGCAGCATGACTCTGTCTATACAGCCCAGCAACCTTTATTTATTAAGTGTACTTAAATACTGATTTTGCTGTCTGGTGTGAAGAGAGTCAAAGTTACCTGTAGCTTCTGGAGAATGAAAAGAGGATGAAGACATTAATGTATGCAGAGCAGGGCTGCATACAGTTTTCAAAAGCATATGGAGCACATGGAATACCTTGGCCACTGCCGTTGCCTTTACCCTCCAGTCCTGGAGCTGAGGCTTGGTACAGGGGTCTGACACACCAGGGCTGCTGCAGGAGCTGTACACAAGCATTTCCCTCTGCCCCAGGTGGGACTGCCTCCGAGGAGGATGAGCAAGATGGGAGCACTCTTTGTCTTTAATGTGTTCTCTTGCGAACTCAAGCAGTGGCGTCCATGCGTGTCCTATAAGAAAAAGAGCTGGAAAGTTACCCGAGTGGTTATAGCCTCACATGCCCACTCTTGGGGCTGCTCAGTCTTGCTGCAGACAGGAGCTAACAGCTGCTTTCCATGGTGACAGCAAACTTTCCTCCCACCCCCATGGATAGATAGCAGCACTCTGCCTGCTAATGTACACCTGCATTTGGCTTAGGCTTCAGGTGAGAGGTGGCTTTTCTGTGCTCTAGCATTGCTTTACCATTTTCACCCTGAGAAGCCAAACTGATCTATAACCACTGGCGTGACAATCATGCTTGAGGCATGTTTGGAGATGATCATACTTCTAGTGATGCTCAGTATGGTCCCCAGTGCCTGTTGAGGAGATACTTGAAGGCCACAAGATATCCCTGTGTGATGGAGGATGCTTAAAGCAGAGTAACATATAGTTAATTTGCTTTTAGGCAGCCAGGAAAGCAGGCAACAATGTGCTGGGCCCTGGTGATGTAGATATGTATAATGAAGTTGTGCCCTATGTTCCTTTCAGATTATCATTTTCCCTGTGATGGCTTAATTTAAAATGCTCAGCATAACGTAGAATATCCCTAACATAGTGATATTCTTAGCAGATACTTTTAGCAGACTAAAAGGTTGTAAAATTGTCCGTGAAAGCAGTCGGAGTCTGTCTTTAGTCAGCTAAAATATCCATATAAATTTCAATGAACATTCTGTTTCTTGGTGACGAACATGATAAAAGGACACCTATTTATATTTAACCTAATAACCATCCTTCCTGCCACTAAGAGAACTGAACTTGAAACTGTTTCAAAATTCTCCTCATTTTCTCTGATCCATCATTATTTAAATAATAATAAAAACACTTACTTGAAAGCATATATTTAAAATCCTGTCTGCTTAAGGGATTACACTAAAATGTCACTTCTAAAAAAAGGCGTATCTAATTTCACCATTGTCTCTCTGAAAGGTTAAGTATGTAGAGTAGAATTAATGCTTATGTTGATGTACAGATTATCTGTCTTGTCATTCAGTTTGATATTTTCATAGACTATTTCAAACTCTAGAATGACAGATAAATTGCAGTTGCAACTGATTTCTGAATTTTCTGTTAAGAAAAAGGAAATAGAGGGGTTAAACTGCCTCAGGAGTTTCTTTAACTCTCATTTCAAAACATTTTTAAAGTGGGTTTTTTTCATAGACATATATTTGTATTTTGGGGAGGGAGCAAACTCTACAGCACGTAATGAAAATTTGAGTCATTTGTTAACATGTAAGTCTTGAAAAGTAATGGCGGTTTTTTACAGAAAGAGACTAATGTCCTCTCAAACTCCAGACAGGGCCTTCACATGCCTCATACATATATATATATATATATGTATATATATGCAGAAAACCTTCTCCCTGACTTAATGCTTGAATGACTGAACTTGCATTTTCCCTTTCAGGAGATCCTGTTAGTGCTCAGGACAAGAGTCTTGGCGCTGCACACTATGCTGCATAGGCAAAGAAAGTCCCCAGCTCTCTGGGGTTTGGGTGGGAGAACTTCCTACTCAAAATGTGTTCTCCTGAAGTTATTCCCGAAGACCAAACTTATGTAAATAAAGTATTGCATCAAGTTCTTCCACCTCCACTTGCCTCACTCAAACTTATATATGAAGGAAATTTCCAACTTCCAGAGCTCAATATTTTTCCTCCCCTTCATATTTCTAGATTTGTTGATGACTTTTTTTTCTGTATTTAGCAATGCAAACTAAAAGTCAAGCACATGAAGGCAACACGATCCCAATACCAAATTTCCACTGTTAGCCCCGTATGACCTCATTTCACTGACTGGGAGCAGTCAGCATGCATTTATCAAAACCAAACTGTGCCTGACCTACCCGGTGGCCTTCCACGGTAAAAGGACTGGATCTGTGATTGAGAGAAGAGCAGTGGTTGTCATTTGCATGGATTTTTAGCAAGGCTTTTGACACAGGCTGCCCCAGTTTTTTGTACCCAGGTTGGGACTTTATGGTCTGGATGGATAGGCAACCAGATGGGTAAAAGCCTGGTTGGATGACAAGGCTCAGAGGGTCATGGCTCCTGGCAGGACCCTACCTGGATGCCTGTAGTGAGTGGAGTATTGCAGGTGTATCCTGGAACCTGTCCTGTTCCAGTGACCTGGAAGAGCTGGAGGAGTGTGCTCTCATTGAGTTTGCAGGTGACACCAAGTTGGGGGGACCAGTCAATATACTGAGGAGTAGGGCTGCCATTCAGAGCGACTGTGGCAGCTGGAGGAACGGGACAACAGGAACTTTATGAAATTCAATAAGGACAAATGCCAAGTCCTGCACCTGTGAAGGAAGAAGCCCCTGCAGTGACATAGCCAGGGGCTGCCTGGCCAGGGAGCAGCTCTGTGGAAAGGACCTGGGCGCTGGAGTGCTCATCCTGTGCAGGGAGGCCAAAGGGCTGGGGCTATTGTGGTTTAAGCCCAGCCATCAACAAAGCACCACAAGGCCGCTCGTTCACTCATCCCCCCCAGCCCTGGTGGGATGGGGAGGAGAAAATATAAAGAAACGCTTGTGAGTTGAGACAAGGACAGGGAGGGATCACTCCCCACTTATGGTCATGGACAAAAACCAGCCTCAACTTGGGGACAAAAACCACAAAACCAAAATCAGTTTAATTTACTACCAATCAAATATAAACAGGATAATGGGAAGTAAACCCAAGTCTTAAAAACACCTTCCCCCACCCCTTCCTCCCTCCTTCCCAGGCTCAACTGCACTCCTGATTTTCTCCACCTCCTCCTGCCGGCAGCACAGGGGGACAGGGGATGGGGGTTAGGGTGTGCTCATCCCACCTTGTCTCTGCCACTCCTTCCTCCTCAGGGGGAGGATTCCTCACTCGTCCCCTGATCCAGCATGGGGTCCCTCCCACGGGAGACAGTCCTTCACCAACTTCTCCAGTGTGGGGCCTTCCCATGGGCTGCAGTCCTTCAGTCACACACTGCTCCAGCGCAGGCTTTCCCATGGAGTCATGGCCATCTTCGGGAGCCTCCGCTCCACCGTTCACCCCCATGGGCTGCAGGGGGACAGCCTGCCGTCTCCCCACGGGCTGCAGGGCCATCAGCCCCCTCAGGCGCCCCTCTCCCCCTCCTTCTTCACTGACCTCGGGATCTGCAGAGGGGTTCCTCTCACATTCCAATCCCCCCACTCCTTGCAGGTTCCCCTTCTTCAATCTGTTCTCCCAGAGGCGCTCCCACCGTCACTGATGGGGTCGGCCTGGGCCAGAGCCGGGTCCGACTCTTTGGAGCCGGGGGAGCTTCTAGCAGCTTCTCACAGGAGCCACCCCCTCCCCCACTACCAAAACCCCACCACACAAACCCAGAACAGGGATTTATTCAGCCCGGTGAAAAGATGGCTTGGGGTGGGGGAATGATAACCCAGTAGCAGCCACCCAGTTCCTATGCAGCGGTGGCAGAAGATGGAGATGAGCTCTTCTCGGTGATTCTTGGTGGGAGGATGACAGTGGTCATTAGTTGAAACAAGAGATCGGCTATAAGGAAAACTGTTTGCCCACAAGGACGGCCAGGCAGTGGCACAGGCTTCCCAGAGATGTTGTGCATCTCCATCCTTGGAGGTTTTCAAGACCAGATGAGCTAAACCACTGAGCAACCTGTCGTGGCCTCATGACTGACCCTGCCGGGGGCAGGAGGCTGGACTACAGACCTCCTGAGGTCCCTTCCCATCTGAATTGTCCTGTGGTCCTAAGATAGCTTCTGATAATGAACAGTAGTCTGTGACCATACGTCTTGTTTCTATATAGCTCCTGTATAGTTAGGTGTGATGGGTGAAACTTGCTGCTCCCAAAGTATTTGTTGGAAGTGGCCTGTGACCTCTGACATCTGTGTTGACAGTGAGCTCCAGAAGACAGGGTGGTCTGGAACTTAGGAAGTGTCTATTCACCCAAAGAGTGACATTTTGGAACAAATTTCCCAACGTAGTTGCCAGGGGAAAGCTGCTGAAATAGTTTTAAAATACAGCTTGATAAATTTATGAACAGGAATATGCGATACGATTGCCAGCAATGGCAAGGACAGAATCCAGTGACCTGGGAGCCTGTGCAAGCTTACGGCTTTGGTTTTGACAAATGCAAGGCCAAGCTCCTCATCTTGAAGAATAAATAAATGGAAAATTAAACATAGTAAACATTGTAAATATTTCATTGACATTTCTTACTGTGAAATTGAAAGCAATCTTTTGCCCAGTTCGAAGTTATTAGAGTTTGTAGCTGTGAGGCTTTGTAACCATGATAATGAATGGTATTTATATTCTAGTGCAAAATGGATATCAGAATCAAAATGCACAAATATGGACAAACCTAGTTAAGCTGTGATTGGTTTATTCATATCACAGCAGCTGAAGGCTCTATGATAAGCAGCTATAAAGCAGGTGCAGCATATATAATTGGCTTGATTATTAAAAATTGGCATTTTATTCAATCCTAAATTGAAAAAAGAGATTGTATACAAATTCAGAGAAAGTCAGTCATGCTATAATTGTATTGCATTGTAACAAAACACTAATTTTCTTCATGAAGTAATTGCATAGTTCCAGTTTGTCATGGTAAATCAAGCCTGAACCTGAGCACAGGAAGTTCTAAAAAAAGTCAAAACGTTCTCCATGATGCATGGTCCAGGATATAATCTAAAGAGGGCCAAATTTAGAATAACACTTTTATTTTTATAGCCAAGTCACTGAAACTTCGTATAGCAAACTGCAGTTTCAGTGGAAGGAAAGGCATGTTTGCGCAGTGGCATACTGTACAAAGGCAGCATTTTTCTATTGAGATACCTGCCAAAAATCTTACTGGAGCCAGGGGAACCACAGCCGAAGTTGTGTTTACCTCTCCTTCGGTTTCCATAGGCAGCAATCCACAATCCTAACAGGCATATTCAGACTTACTGTGAGGGTATATGGAACGCCACTGTTCTCCCGCAGCAGGTTTGGGTATGGTCCTGAGCGCTCACGAGGAAGGACAAGCCCTGAAACCTGGAAGCAGGAGGGAAGAGCAGCATGTCCCGCTGCTGCTGCTGGTGCAATTGGAAGAGCATGCAGGGAGGCAAGCCCCCGCAGCACGGTTGGTGTGCTTCTCAGCAGAAGTGCAGTTGGATGCGATAAGGCTATTATGGCCTAATGTGGGAGGGGTAAAGTACAATTTTGCTTTCACTGCACAGCACCACAATGCGAATAAATAGTGCTTAGCCTATAATTAAACCTGATAAAATTCAGTTCAGCGATATCACGATTGATCACTGTAAGCTGACATTGCTATTTCCACATACCTCCAAAAAGCTGCCCAGCATAATATACAAAGCAACTGCATGTTTTCAGAGCTGCAACAACTACAAGTGTTATTAACCAGCATAACTGCTACTAGAACATAGATGGTAATGTAGAAATACACAACAGAAATATCATATTGGGAAAATGAGCAGAAAAACAAATCTGAAAGGGAATAGCATCATTTAATGTCATGATTGAAAACCCCTTACAAGTTCCCATGCTCTAAGTTCATATTGTTTTTCTTAAAGAAAATTAAAGAATGGTCTTGAGTTTTGTGTGTACAGTGCCAGGGTCTTGTGCAGGGAATACTGCCTGGTAGATATTTGATCAGTATTGATGATATTAAGAAAGTAAGGGCTTGTTTCAGCCACCTAAACAGGGATACGCAGTGCTGTGTGAAATCCCGAGTTCACAGCAGCAGCCAGGACAAAACAGGGAAGGTCTCACAGAAGTCCTGCAGGACACCTGACAGCATCAGGCAAAAATGTGGGATATGCCAGAATGCCTCCAGTGGCAATAGATGTCCATCCTCAGGCAATGTAACCGAACCCTAAATGTATGTGTTTTACAGGGAAAAAGGATACAGCATGGTTATAAAAGTCATGATTATTTCTGAGGTTTTTTCCGATGGGGATCTGGAAAGGAACTTTTTCATCTATTGACATGACCATGCATGGCAAGTATTGATCAAGGAAAATTTATTTACAGAAATTTTGCAAATACAAACATAAAATAGCACATATTATATATATATATTTTACAAAAATGAATATTGAAATAATAAACATGGTACAGTACAATACGACATTAATGAGCTAAACATAACAGCAACAGAAATCTATGTCTGGAAGAAGTTTCCTGTTAGTTGTACAGAACCGACAGAACTCTACAGTACCGTGAGTGGAATTTCCAATGGACAGAAAAACGTCCATTTACTGCACTTCATAAAAGTACTATAGGGAAAGGCTACATATGCCAAGTCATTATGTTGCATTTTTGTAATAATGCTGAAAACAGAGGCTTAATAAAAGTTATATAGGGCTGAATAAGCAGTGGTTAAATGTTTGGGGAAGAAAAATGTGTAGAGAATATACAAAATACTGATAAAGTGGCTTATTGGTCCTTTTATTAAGTTTAACGTATAGATTAAAAAGTGTTGCAACTCTGAATTTTAAATCACCAGAGAGAAGTAAAAAAAAAAGGAAAAAAAAGGAAAAGAAAGAAGAGTCGCACCAAAAAAAGTTTCCTCTCTACTCACCTTGTGCCATGGCCAACATCTGTGCATGCGTGTGTGCCTTGGGGAGTGCCGCGCCGAGGGGCTGCCGGGCGCTACCCCAGTCCCCGGCACTGCCGTCCCCTCACCAACCTCTCAATTAATTGGTGCACGCAGAATTTCACCATTTGCCAAAGCGGAGTTTTTCTTGCTTATGTTTTTACGGAGGCGACCACAAGTGGGCTCAGATGAGAAAGCCCATTCCTGTCCAGCCTGGCCGAGTGGCTTTGCACTGCTGTTCACCTCCCTGCCCTCCCTGGGGCCACCCGCCGTCCTGCCCCACGCCCACTCCAGAGAGAAAGCACTTAAAAATTTCTTGTTCATCGTCATTATCCAGAAGACATTGGTAAGCCCCTCGGGCGTCTGGCAGCGCCCATGCCCCGGCGCTGGCTCAGTAAGGGTACTGCTTCTGCTTCTTGCCCGAGAAGCAGGCCAGCCAGGTGCACACCAGCATGGCCGCCGCCGCGCCCCCGCCTGTGCAGTAGTAGGCCCAGCCGATGTGGCAGGTCCCTGCAAGGGAAACAAAGCAACATGGCACAGCGTTAGCCGAGGGAGGAAGCGCTGCTGCAAACCTCCTTTCTGCCCACCCAGGAAAAAGCACTTTTCTAGGTTTCTGCCCACTTGTATGTCCACCTGAGACAGGGAACACGGGGCATAATGCAAGCAATTAGAGAAGCCAAGATGTTTAAATGGCTCCCCTTAATTTACTATACCAGTTCAGCAGACAGGCCTCTGAGCTCACTAGCTTGGCCAGCTGCTGTTTGCCACACAGGGGGAAACACCACGTGAGAGCCGAAGCTGAGGCTGCTGGCACCACGAGCACGACAGCCACAAGGCAGGCATCCCTCCGCCCGCCCGGCCCAGGGAACACCCGTGGCACCGCTCTCCACAGCGGCTGCAGTCGGAAAAGGTCTTTTCCCACCCTTCTCTTTCTTCTCCTCCAGGCATTTGAGGATATTTTGATTATTTTTGACTGAGATTTTGAGGGTTTGCAGGCAACTTGGGCCAGGGCCTGCTCCCTTCAGGAAGAGCTGAGTGGGTCCAGCTCTGCCATCACAGTGACAGGGCTCAAAACTCGACCCAGCTGCAAGCTGCTGGGTGACAATAACCCAGGACATGGCTGTAGGAACCTGTTCATGTCCCCCTCGCACAGGCACCAATCCTGACCATCCATAAAGGAGTGTGGTGTCGGGACTACCTGCATGGGGGCTGCTGTGAGAATGGAGTCCAGAAACACAAAAATAAAGAAATTTCCCTATCCCCACCCAAGGCCACAACTCATTGCTGAAAACTTCACTGATCTTTTGTTTAATGTGTTCAACAGTGTCACAATACAGCCTTGAATATATTTAATGGCCTCAGTATCTTTATACAGCCAATCTCATCACCAGTGAATGGTGCTGGGGAATCCCACGGTGGACCCTAAAGTGATTGCTCCCCTTCCAGGCACCACTGTGCCTGCAGTAGAGGAGGAAATCAGGACAACAGCAGCTGCAGCAGGGAGGAAGCCTCCTCAGAGATCTCCAAAAGCAAGGAGATGGCTGCTATTACTCCTCAGGACACCATCTTGGTCATTTTGATCTTAAGTGCTTGGGACTCATTACTCCTGAGGTTCTCCCTGTGTTGCCATCCTGGGTGATATCGCCCTGCTTTGAGCAGTGAGTACTCTCAGTAAGGCACAAACAGCAATACAACACTTCCTTCTCACCCCCTGGAAAAAGCAGCAGAAACCATTCTTCCCTCCAGAGAACAGAAGGTAACAACAGAGTTTCCATCTAGAAAGATAGACCTGAAACAGGTGGCATGTCCATACTCTGTCCCAATGGCATCCTAGAGGGCAAGGCTTAGGGTTCAGGTAATTATCAACACGGCTATCCTGCCATAGGCACGAGACACACAAGACGTCTCTACATCTCAACATGCCCAAAACACTAGCATGCCTCAAGGCAGATGGCATGTCCATTGACTGCGGGATATTGTCAGGCCAGCTTTGTAAGGGCATGTTAGTAGGAGGCAACACTTATGGTCTTGGCCACTCTGTAGATCTCAGGTTGACACCACAGCAGGAAGCATACTACTTGTTTCATTTTTAATTCATAAGCCTCAAAACTTTTTGTTTAAAAAAAATGTCCAATGAAACAAAGATCCTGATGTGACCAGAGGAATTGAGGAGCTGTGGCCTTGGCTTGAGCTCATGAGCCTCTCGCCTTAATGTGCTGGAGCAGATGGAAAGATTTACTTGGTTTTGGAATCTGGTTATGCTCTGTAGATCAACACCATTCTTGGCTTCCTTGCAGAAGACCACACAGAGAGTCTGACTTCCTAAAGAGAAGACCATCAGAAACCATGGAGAGCCTCCAAGTGCCTGGCAATGTCACTGATGCTGATCCTTGCCCAATTGCACAGCAGCCCCTGGAGAGACCTGTCTCTGGACCATCTATTGCTTTGACACTGTCTATAGCTTCTGCTGGGAATTTCAAAGCCAGACTTAAGCATAAGCCATATGTCTAAATCCAGTGGATTGCTTTGAAAATGATCACGTTTATACCAGGGTGGGGTGTGCTAAAGCATTTCTTGTGATAAGATGGACTCCATCTGATAGGTCTTTTAAAATCGCTAAGTATTCCTAAAACTACTAGAGAATTGTAGTTGCAGCTTGAAAAAGTAAATCTTTCTCATCATGATGCTTCCAGGTAGAGGAAATAAATGTCAAAATGCCACTTTAAAAAGAGTTTAAAGAATCACCTGGTAGCACTGCCCAAAGCTGTGACCTAAGTGGGACAGAATGAAGTAAATTTGAACTTTTGCATGGTGTGATTTCAACTTTTGTGCCTTGGCCTTGGGAGGGGGGGAGAGTGTAATACATATTAAGAAGAAAGAACTGTTAAATCAGTGTCAGAGATGTGCTCAACAGATGCAACATGCACATTCAGCCTTGGCTGAAGAGAATAATGTTTATTTCTCCGTACCATGCTCCATTTACCCTAAGGACCACTGCCCTACTTAATGCTCTGAGGCATGACAGGCAGCCTCTTGATCTAACAAATGCAATGTAGTTAGTTCACAAGTCTGTGTTGGGTCAAGATGAACAAATGAAAGAATGGGAGAGTGCAGGAGAATGGATGAAAGAGCTGGGAGCCTGACCTTAGAGCAATAATAACACGGCAATAAACCTGGCCATTATTTCCAGCCTGTGTCAGGAGCAATGGGAGGCCTCAGATAAAATAGCTTGATCCGTACTTGGATGATGCTGAGCAGAACAGCGTTTCAAGCTACTGTGCTGAAGAAGAGCCTGCAGCGGGGAAGGTGTCTGAGGGTATAGGACTTGGCTATACTTTTCATTGTAAGTATAGGTAAGTCCTCAGTCCACAGCTAAGTATAGCTATAAGGCCAGAGATAATCCATCTCAAAGGTACCTGTTGCAATGAATGACTGCCTACACTGCATAGCCACGTGTCACAATGAGACAATGCTACCCCTTTTATAATCCTGTATTGCACAAGGAGAAAAAATATTTTGGAGTTAATGTTTCTGCTCTGGTGTTCTCATTTTACTACATGTATGACCTATTTTAATCCACTGCACCCTAAAGAAAGATTATTGGCTGTCAATAATTGGGTAGTTTAGTTGCAATTTAAATTGTAAAATGACTTCTGCTTCACTTTGATATTAAACACTTTAAAAAGAACAGGAAACTTTGCAAAAAGCAGGGTTGATGAGTAAATATAACATCAAATGAAATGAAATGCATCCATAGAAATGTTATATATTAGAGAAGATAGACTTTGCTTTCTAGCTTTATATTTTTATATTATAATAATATGTACCACAGAAGCCCCTTTGTCATGTTCAAATTTTGTTGCACTGATATCAGTGGGACTAGTCATGTATTCAGAGATAAGCAAACGGTTAAGTGCTTTGCAGAACTGGGGCTTAAATTCAACCATCAAGTAGAGCGGTTTGCCTTCATGGAGCCCATCATATTAAAGAGTAGAAATGCTGCGTTGCAGTTTCCCATTTTTTAATGTCAAAACTCTAAAATGAAGAGTAAGACCACCTAATTACTTGACAGAATTAAAACAATTATTGAAACCATGTCAATTTTCACACACACAAAGACACAGAAGCTGTTGTTTTCCTTAAGGATGCATAGGAATACATATATACAGGTAGAAGTGTGGCAGTCTATTGAGGGCATGGAGATGCATGTAAGAATGTGTACGTGTTCTTGCTTATAAGATGGGCTGGATCTGGTTTCATGCCAAAGTAAATTCCCCAGCAGCTGAAGTACCCTTCTAGCTGATAGAGATGACATGCATCACAGCAGCTTCCTCCTCTGCACAGAAATGGTGTTGCTCTTAACAAATCAGTCTTTACCTGTCAGGTCTGTATGGAGGGAGAAGCTGTAGCTTCAGCGTTTTGTTAGTTCTGGATCCTTGGTTTGGTTGTTTTGGGGTTTTTTTCTGTAAAGGAGAGCATAAATAATTGGAGCTCTCAGTTGATCAGTGAAGCAGGTCTATCCCAAGTCGGCTCACGTAAATTTGTAGCCAGCCATTAAGAACTTTGTTTTCACATTTGTTTTACTGGGATTGGCAACAAGAGAGTGTTAGGATGAACCCTGAAATCATAGAATAACAGACCTTGCAGCTATAGGGATGGATGGCCATTTTCCAAGCAAATAAAAGGAGGAAAAAGTGGAAACATTACACTCCTCTCTTTTGTAAAAGGATTGAAAGAAATTGCAGTCCCCGAGGATAAAGGACAAAAGCAAGGTGAGTGAGGACACTATCAAAAGAAGATTCAGCAGAAAAGAGTCCCATAGAACATAAGACAGTATTTGCTAAATCAAAAGAAATCAAAGAATGTGGAAGGGTAGTTTTGCAGCTATGGATGGGCTTATTAAAAAACACTTCCATGTGTTTTCCTGATTTCTAACATGATCTTCAAGGCCATGATATGTGTCCCTTAGCTCCTCTCCTCCTCTTCAATATACAAAGCAAACAAAGATTATGATAAATTTGGGAGTGAGTGAAGTTTGGCAACAGAAGATCTGCAGATACTTGATCGACTGTGGAGCCGTGCCAGGATCCCATGACTGAAACAGAATTTTACCAGGATTTTTACTCATGATGTCTTATAAATAGTTATCACATATAGTTACCAAGGTCCTGGAAATAACATATGATTTTAATCTAAAATAATAATTGACACTTACGAAAAAATATCCAGAACATGAAAGTGTCTTGGATGCAAACCTGTTAATTGCAAGACTTAGTATCTTAAATATTTTTACCTTCTTTGCTGTTAATGTTAAGACTACCCTGGGCTTGCAGCCTGGAATATTTGGCAAACACTAATCATTTAACCTTAAGTACAGACTATTTTCTAAGACGAAGGAAAAAAGGTTTCAGAATTAGCCAGGCTGAAGAATAGAAATAATATACCTTCAAAATTAAAAACTACAATTCCTACTTGAAAAAAGATGTGCAGGAACCCTAATTAACAGCTTCACATGAGAGTCCAGTACTACAGGGAATGTGAATTCATGTAATCAATCAGGGTGTTGGAAAAGTAATCAGAGAAAAAAGTAAGGAGTGTGATCTTAAGGAATATACAGGGATTTGGAGATATGAAAGCCACAAATAAATGTAAAAGATAACCAGCTAATTAATAAGAAGGCGCGATTATTTTGAAACAAAGCCAAGATAAATTAAACAGCTAAAGGTTTTTTTCTTGACACAGTTACAATGAAAAACTATCATGTGAAATCAGCTACAAAAGCAGGAAAAGAAGTTAAAACTTGGAATGCATCCAGAAAGGATTAGTTATGTGAAACAAAGAATGAACACTATATAAGGTAAAACTGCAGCCAAACAAATAGCTTGATACAAAATAATGAATTTAGTGAAGGTGGTTTCTTTGTCTGTTGCATGGATATTACTTTCTCAATGGTTTTATCTTTTTAAAAATACGTGATTTCTTATGCATGCACAGATCAAGCTATTTTGGTTACTTATAATTGGTCAAAGAAATTGTATGGATATTTTGGTCTGTAATTAAATGAATAAAATCTCTTAAATTCAGAGTGTAAAAAAGTGGAAAAGAAAGTGCCAACTTGAAATTCTTCAGTTCTGCTGTATGCAGACACTCACTCATACGAGCAAATCCTCCTTTCTTTGGAGGATCACATAATTTTGTTTAATCAAACCTCAAATTTGCTGTAGGTGTGCTTTTATCATGGAGCAATGAAGGAGAAACCAATACACTGTGTCAATTACAATGCTCAAATTCCCAAGAGCAAATAGCTTATGTCCTGCTAATGAGGAGCTCTCCCAGCCTCTTGGAAGAAGCCAGCAGAAAGCTCACGTATTACAAGAAGTGAAATTAATTTCACCTCTCTTTGGACATCCACAGTGCAGAGATTCACACTGGGCTAGTCCCCCAGACTCCCTCTGGAGACAACAAAGAGAAAAAGTCACTTATGGAAGTGTGCTGCATTTCATCTTAAGGTAGACATTTAAAGTACAGCAGGTGAACCCTGCTCTAACAGCACCTCTTTTTCTCCCGTTAACAATGAAGGGATTCGAAACAACCAGTTTAGCTGCCCTTTTCAATTAACAAAGAGCACCAGGTACTTGCTCCCAGGTGGTCTGAGTCCCCTTCTAGATGTTCCTGCTTATCTCTATTGACTGCAGAGGGTCCTTTCATGACCATGTGTCCTGGTTTTGGCTGGAATGAAGTCAGTTTTGTTCCTGGTAGCTGGTATAGTGCTGTGTTTTGGATTTAGGATGAGAAGAATGTTGGTAACACACTGATGTTTTAGTTGTTGCTAAGCAGTGTTTATACCAAGACAAGGACTTTTCAGCTTCTCATACTGCCCTGCCAACAGGGGCTGGGAGTGCACAAGAAGTTGGGAGGGGACACAGGACAGCTGGCCCAAACGAGCCAAAGGGGTATTCCATACCATGTGATGTCATGCCCAGTATATAAACTGGGGGGAAGCTAGCTAGGGGATGCTGTGGTTTGGGCATTGGCTAGTGAACAATTGTATTGTGCATCATTTGTTTTGTATGTTATGGGGTTAAACCACAACACCATGTTCTAACTCTGTCAGCAAAGGTAAGTGCCTTATGTTACATAGAATATATGTGGACCTTGATATAGTCACCAAAGGCCTACAAAGTTTTAAGAATGGAAGTTATCCAGGTAGCACTGAAGAGGAAATGTTTCTTGATGAAACACTTACTTTACTAGCATGTAGGTTGATTCATTCATTTATCTAAGAACTCAGCAGCTGCAGCTCACATACGCTTGTAAAGATTGTGCTCAGACCCAGTTAAAAAAATGAACTGGTAAAATCTCTGAGCTGTTCGCAGAGGATCTGTGAACAAGAAAACTGGCTCTTTCAGATAGATTGCTCATAGAAAAATACAGCTTTGAAGCCTTTGCCTTTAATAGGATTCTAATAAATTTTCCTACCCTCTAAATCCTTTCCTCGATTGTTTTGGCACTGTCTGTCAGTGCTCACCCAGATGTTGAAATGATGCCACCTAAGGCAAATTAAGTAGTTGACAAAGTTTTGTTTGTTTTTTTTTTTTTAATATTCACTGCTTTCTGGGGGCTTTTTATGTTGTTTTAGTAACTGCACTGTTTGCTTTTAAAGTGCTTTAAAGATAATTTACTCTAATATTTCTACAGCAAAAGTAATTATCAAGCCAAGAGTTCTCTTTTAAGGTATTTCAAGGCCTCTAAAAGTGGCAAAGGGGAACCTTAATAATAATGGTCTTTGGAAACAAATAACCCTCAACAGAGAAGTTTGAGGTTTTCTTTTGATGGCAATTCAACTGCTTGTTTAGTTCAGGACGGGAGCCAGCCTTTTTAAGGTGCTCTCCAGACAGCCACTGTGGCCAGGAAAGCCCTTTCACAGCAGTTCAGATGGATGGACTGCCACAGAGGGCAAGCAAAGGTGTGCATTTGGAGCCATCTGCTTTGGTTGCTGCTGCAGCTGGGCCCCCAGACCTAGGGTGTCTCTGGTGACAGGTAGCGATGGAGCATGACAGCCAGAGTACAAGAAACAACTGGAGAGGGTCTAGAAGGACTTGCAGGAGACAGTTCCCAACCTCTTAAGGATGGTGTGAACTCAATCAAGCATAGAATGCATTTTGGGCAGGCTGTGGCAGCAGCTGCCAGGTGGGTAGGCAGGCCATGGTGTGCTGACAGCCACACCTGAGCCATGTGAGCCCTTGCTGCCAGACCTATGAATTTCACTGCCTTTAATAGCAAAGAAAAGAATCACGAAACTCAAAGATGAGCTCTGAAGGTAGTCAAACACCAAGCCATGTTTGTAGGATGCATTTTAGCACAAATGATCACCAGCAGAATAAAAAAATGTAGGTCCCAGGTAGGAAATGTACAACATAAAGAATAATCTCTCACAAACAGGGGTAGGACATAAAAAAATTCTGGGGCATTGATCATCCAGGCTGAGTCCTGACTGCCCAAACACACCATATTTCCTCAAAGGAAGACAAAAAATTTTTCCAAGTAGTGAAACTTAAAAATTTGAGTTTATCTTGAATTTAGTGTCTTCATTCTTTCAGGTTAATAAGGTAAGTACATAATATAATTTCATACATCTGGTGGTAGGGAAGTGGCAGCTGGAGACCGGGTGAAATTTCCTGGGGCACCTACAATTGCATCTGTCTTTAGATAATTTAATCTTACTCTAGATAACCATTTTGCTGTTTGGGCTCTCAGGTATTGGTCTTGTAGTGCTGTTTCACCAGATGCCAATTGAGGCTTGATTTTGTGAGTTAAACTGAGCATGCCCTGTCCTCTCTGGGATCTTCTGTGGGATTTAGCTGCCTCTGCACCCATCACAACAGAAATGAGTATGCAACAACTGAGCAGTCTCCACATGCACATCTAGGGAAATCAATGGCCTAAACTGAAGTCTCATATTGATTTTAGACATTCAAAAGCAATACTAATGTATTCACATGTATACACTCACATTGCCCTTTAAAAAAGGCATGCAAGTTCAGAAGATTTCTCCACACAGCTTAAGTTTTGCAAAATGTGGAAGTTTTTGCAAATGTCTGGTGTAGTCTTCACTTTAATGCATACTCTTATCTTAAGGCAGGGTCCCTCACTTAAATGAGGGGTTTAGTAGGAAATTAATTATTCAGCTGTTATTCTTGTGTGGTACACTTAGTAAGGAAAACAAAATGGTATTAGTGCCTCTAGCTCAGAAAAACTGAATGTGTGCTATATGCTATAAAGGTGCTTGCTTTTAGGAGATTGCCTGCTAATTCCTCTTGCAGACCATCGGATTGTGTAGATCTGACTCACTTTCAGGCCCTTCGGTCAGTAGCTCTGTACTGCTGTGCCACATCAGTGCTGTCCTGAATGGACCCACAGGTAACTCCAGGGTGTTAATAATGCAACATAACAATAACAGCTTCCGTGGTGACAAGAGATTAAGATGATTTTGATCCACTCTCAGACTTTTGGTAAAAGCAAAAGGCAGTCCCTTTGAGCACTGCTAGTCTGTAACTCCAGTCTCTGCCTTGGGCGTTAGCCTGTGGCCAAATTAGACTAAGGACTTTGGCTTGGTCACTGAGCAAACAACTATGTTGGTTTTAAACCCAAATATCTCTTTCTCTTGCCCTCATTTATTTATATTGCCCTACTTTTAGGGGTTACCACCCTAAGAATAGTGGCAGAAGACTGTTCCAGTTCATACTCTGGTGTTTTGGTGGGAACTCTGCTCCATCTGCGATCTGAGGTGGGGTGCCGCAATACAGAGCTCCATACAGGCCCTAACTATCAGTGAGCTGGGAACTGCAAGCAGAGGAACATGACGGAGACCTATCATGGCCTTAACCCCCCAACAGGACTTGCCAGAAGTCTCTTGTCAAAACCCTAATCTATCACTGCGCTGTTTTTCATGATGGCAAAACCAGATTGCTAGAGAAGAGCAGACCCCTCTACAGGTGCACCAGTCTCTGTCTATTTATGGAGGTTACTCCCCATCCCCATTAGCAAAACAGCTTATCTATTGAATGTAATTTAATCAACAAATGGGGTTGTCCTTGGCAGGGTATCTTCAGTTGAAGAGTGACTCCTCTTTGTAGGGATTCATTTGCTTGAAAAAAAATTTAGCCCAACTAAATACATACATGTTTAAGTAAACCCTTTGGACATAGTTCACTTAATAAAAAAGAATCAAATATCCAATTTTCAAGAGAGCAGAAAACTGCTGGGCATTTCACAATGTCGGCTCAGGTTTTCTAGAAAAGAGTACCCAATTCCACTTCTGTAAATTAAAGGCACAGTTACTTTTTCCTGCAGCCTTTTTAAATATTGCTTTGTAATGTACACAGAAATGTTTGTGTTTGGTGGGGGTGGAGGGAGTGGGTCCCCTCTTCACAATATGGGCTCTCTCAGCACCGTTTGGAGTGCCTATTAGTCCAATGCCTTTTCAGAGTGCCTGAAGACATGGAGAAGCACTTCTTATCTAGCACACCCATGAAGGATTAGGCTTTTTTAATGGGTTCTTAGCATTGCTATTTATTTATTCTATCTTGTTATGAGCATGTTACAGGGGGTGGGGGTTTGCCTTCTTTTGGTAGAGCAAAAATTTTCATTTAATTGCTAATTCTGGAATATTTTGGGTTAACGTGACACTTCACAGTGCAAAATTCAGCTGCTTCTCAAATGAGTTCTTGCAGTCCCTCCTCTGTACCTGCCTCTTGTCCTTCTCATCCTCCTATAATGTAGATTGCAGCTCCTGGCTTATCTTTTCTACCTCCAATCTCAACCGTTTTTTCCCCTTGCCTTTTGTAAGTCCAGAACGAATCTCAGTGCTGAACCTCTTTTACGTACCGTTGAAGGGGATAAAGTCCCTGTAGTGCACATAAAAAAATGTTAGGGAAGACAGTCTGGGTTACTCCTGCCTCGGGCAAAGGTAAAACCCATTTGTGGGGTTGCTTTTGCTCAAGGACCTGGATGCGCTTGGTGGGTGTTGCGAAAAGATGGGGAAGTCCAATGTGTGCCTCAAGAGGATTTGATTTTAGGTGAGAATAGCCAGAATTAAACTGTGATATTATTGCCATATAACCCTGCTACTGTATGTTATCATTACTATAACTGTTATATGCTATATCCATAGTACCACAGTAAGAATCACTTAGATCAAGCAAGAATGAATTGTGATAAACCCGAGCGAAGCGCAGTAGTGATGGAACCGGGACTGACTCCAGCATGCAACAATCTGACAGTGCACACCATCCTCCTGTTGTGTCCAATGTCACCTGCTTGTCATAACACTGAAGCCCAATCCTGCTCTACTGACTGAGAGGACTTTACGCCATCCCTCCTGCCCGGTAAGACTGGTATGACAGATGTAGCTCAGAGTCAGGAACCAAATTAACTCAACAAACACTTTATGAACATGACCCATAAACTAAAGGAATGATACCTTTGTGTGTGTGTATATATATATTATTGTCTGTATATATCAAAGAATGGAAAGAGTGATGATGATTGACCAAGATGTAACTGAAGGTATTGAAAATGAGCATGACATCAATGGTATAGAATAAAGGGTGGATACTGTCCTGGTTTCAGCTGGGATAGAGTTAATTGTCTTCCTAGTAGCTGGTACAGTGCTGTGTTTTTGAGCTAGGGATGAGAAGAATGTTGGTAACGCACTGATGGTTTCAGTTGTTGCTCAGTAATGTTCAGTCTAAAGTCAAGGTTTTTCGGCCTCTGATGCCCAGCCAGCGAGAAAGCTGCAGGGGCACAAGAAGCTGGGAGGGAAGAAACACAGTCAGGGCAGCTGACCCAGAGTGGCCAACGGAGTATTCCATACCATGGGACGTTTTAGGAACTGGGCAGGGGGCATCGCCGCTCGGGGACTTCGGGGTGCGTCAGTCGGCGGGTGGTGAGCAATTGCGTTGTGCGTCACTTGTATAGTCCAACCCTTTTATTATTACTGTTGTCAGTTCGTTAGTGTTATCATTATCATTATTAGTTTCTTCTTTTCTGTTCTATTAAACCGTTCTTATCTCAACCCATGAGTTTTAGTTCTTTTCCTGATTTTCTCCCCCATCCCACTGGGTGTGGGGGGGGAAGTGGATGAGCAGCTGCGTGGTGCTTAGTTGCTGCCTGGGGTTAAACCACAACATTGGGTTATCTTGGGTATAACCAAGAGGTATTTGTGAAAGACAATGGGCGGTGTGGTTATTAAATGGCCCTCAGACAGTACCTCTTCTTTACAGATTACTTTGCCAACATCAACCAGGCACAGATACTAAGTAAAAAAATCCTAGCTAAGCTTTAAATTCATTGCTCGTGTATGTGGAAAAGAGATGTTTAGTTGCAGAGCTGCCTGGTGGAAATCACTACACTGAATTCCAGCTCTCATAATAATCTGTTAATTAATGCATTAACATACAATTGCAGCAGATCAGTAAGACCAGCATTCCTGTCAAGTCTAGGCATGCATAACACATGCCCTGCATGCTCCGGGTCCAGAAAATATGGTAAGAGTACACACCTTCACAGTTTATGTAATACATCTCATGGTCCTTATGTGTACCTGGAAGGAAAGCTGTCAGCTGAAATTTTTCACATGGGTTTCTTCACTGACTCTAATGGCAGTGTGATTCAATTTATGCAAATATCTGACTCGTGAGTCAAGACTGAGATGGGAAGGTGGTCTCGGAGACTCTGCTCTGACTATGGGCATGACCGTGTATAAGGTCACAGTTTGTAACTGCCTAAGTGCTGTTGTCAAGGAGCTCAGACTGGCGCAACATCTGCCGCCTTTGGAGTGTGCAGAGAAATAACCCAGAAAGGTAACTTCTCTGCACTCTGGGTAGAGCAACAACTGAAGCCTGGGAACAAGCAAGGGCTAGCCAGCCTTTCAAGTGGTGGTGCTGCTAAATGGGCTGGCTAGGAACTACTTCAGGCTTCTGCATAGGATTGACCATGGGCAGCAATAAACCCGACTGTTCCCTGCAACAGTTACTGCAGTGTTTTGCCTAGTCCTTCTGCTACATCCTTTCCATGGAGCTGGGAATCTTAGGGACATTTTTTGTTCTGAGACATTTTTTTCTGCTAGTTAACTATACATTTGTTCTCATTGCTAGCTCTCCTTTGTGTTCATATCTTTCAATTATTAGGTGAATAAAAAAAGTTGCAGGAACTGTTTATACTTTACTGGAAAAAAATTTAATATCAATAGCACAGAAGGATATTAGTTCAGAATAACAAGGTAAAGCTTCTAAAGCATGTTAATCATCCCTTCGGCAACACCATTAGTGGCTGCTGATAACAACATCAGTGGCAGTGGTAGAGATGGGTGCTGATATTGGTAATGAGAATTTCTGGTCCCATGCCAGACCAAATGCACTCCAAAACATGACAGGAATGGTGTGAGGGAAGGTGACCTGGAGCATCTCTCCCAAAGCAATATTTTTTTATCTTTCAACCTCAATTCATTTGAATATCTGCCCAAGAAACACCTTGGAGATGGAAACAAAACTCCTTAGTCCTGAAGCCTGACAGAAATATCAGTGTAAAATTAAAAGATAATGCAGCAGGTTTGTGTTTAACCCTAGGAGACCATTTTTGTCCGCTGTTGTTTGCACTGGGATTACTGCCAGGCTATCACAAGCCCTGCACACACAGCTATGGAAAAGGTTTCTAACACTAACCATAAGGTTTAACTTGCAGAGGCTGGAAAGGGGGAGCTGTGTGTGTCTGTGCTTGGGAGCGGGAGCTCTCAAGCCTGCGGAGGGTCAGGGTGCTCAGTCTCTCCTGTTCCTTCAGGAGGATTGCAGATCCCCCTTGTCCTTAAGTGACACAGGATCAGAGACCAGTTATAGAGTAGGGTATCAGCAGCTGCGTTGATCCTTCTAGCTAAACAAGGACCTGGATGTGCATTGAAACATCAGATCATCCTGATCATTGATCATCCACATTGCTCAATCCTTAGGTTGCTGCTGGGCCCTTGTTTTCTAGAGCCTTCTCTAGAAGTGGCTCACCCCATACTGCATGGGTGTGAGCCCTGCTTGGCCACATCCCTGGCTCTTGTTCAGCGCTCAGTGCAGTCATCAACAATAAGACTAGTGGCTTGTTTGGGAGAAGGCTGACATAGGGAGGAAGTGTTATTTACCAGCTTCCCAAGGATGTGAGTAACCAAAACCATACTCTTTAGGCTTGGGTTAGAAGGCCATAAACATGTCAGACTTCAAAGACAGCTAATTTCACTCATTGTCAATCACCCTGACCTGTGCTGTGATGTGATGCCTCTGCCTACCCTGTCAAGATCTCCAGGAGGGCTAGCTACTGTATTGCAAGACCATTAAATCTGATGTCTTAAATACAAATATACACACATACCTTCTTCATTTTCTTTTATAATGTTCTTCTGGAAAATATTTCCAGCAAATCTGTCTGAAATCCCCTGCCTTAGCACCACACAAGAATGATGCAATACGAATACGCTACCACATGCAACTGGGTTGCTTCTCCAAGCCTGTGCTCGTGTCCTCGTTTGCTTTTATGGACAATGCATAGAAGAGTCTAATGTGGCTGAGATGCTCTGATGATGACTCACCCAATTCAAACTGGTTGGAAAGGTTACCACAGGTTTGTCTGACTTCTTCACTGTCCCAGCCAAGAGGATAGAGGGCACAACCAGAGCCGATCAACAAACCTATGGAGAGAAAAGGAAACAGAAGTTTATACAAGCAATTGCCATTAGCTTAAATACAGGCTGCCACTTGGGAATCAAAGTGTCAAACCACCATTTGGGAATCTCAGAAGAAAAAAAAAAAAATCTGTTCTTCTCCTAAAAGCAGTAGAAAATAATTTGGACTTCTACTGCTGCATTCTGCTACGCTGTTTTGCAGCTGGTCTGTGGGCTGGAGGCAGCATTGGCAGTTCAGCACCAGAAGCCATCCTCAGCTTCTGGAGCTTCTACCTGAGAGCTTTTAGACTCCCCTTCAATTCTGCAGAACTACTACATGTACTGTTTGGAAAACTCAATGTGGGGTTAAATAGAAGCTGTGTTAATCACAGCATTTACAAATTAAAACAACAATCAACCAGGGTCTGTCAAGGTTCTAGCAGGAAAAGTAAACTGACGGTTGTGCTAATCTGTTGTCATTTTGCTTTGTTTTTCACCTTTTCAAAAGGCAGGTGTGCTGGTTTCGGCTGGGATAGAGTTAATTGTCTTTCTAGTAGCTGGTGTAGTGTTATGTTTTGTGTTCAGTATGAGAAGAATGTTGGTAACACACTGATGTTTTCAGTTGTTGCTAAGTGGTGTTTAGACTAAGTCGAGGATTTTTCAGCTTCTCATGCCCAGCCAGCAAGAAGGCCGGAGGGGCACAAGGAGTTGGGAGGGGACACAGCGAGGACAGCTGACCCAAACTGGCCAAAGGGGTATTCCATAGCGTACGATGTCGTGTCTAGTACATAAACTGGGGGGAGTTGGCCTGGGGGGGCTTGCCGCTCGGGAACTAACTGGGCAATGGTAAGCAATTGCATTGTACGTTCCAATCCTATTATTATTTTCATCTTATTATTGTCATCATTATTAGTTTCTTCTTTTCTGTTCTATTAAACTGTTCTTATCTCAACCCATGGGTTTTACGTTTTTTTTCCCCAATTCTCTTCCCCCATCCCTCTGGGTGGGGGGCAGTGAGTGAATGGCTGTGTGCTGCTTAGTTGCTGGCTGGGCTTAAACCACAACAGCAGGGAAGAATGGTTTCATCTCACTTGAATCAATTCATAACACAGGTACACACTCCACAAAGTTTTCTCAAATTATTTCAGCTAAAACAACTGAGGTCTTGAGCCATTTACCTATTATCATGCTTGGCTTAACATTCACAACATGCTTTGCTTTCTCCAGCCCTCATGCTGCCCCAAACAGATGTGTTTTGGCTAAGTCTTTCCCTTCACAAGATCTTACTAGGATGCTAGAAGTGGCATTTTGATCATATTGCATTCTCAGCTGTCACTGCAGCAGCTGCCAAAATGCAGGTGTAGCTGGCAAAGCTTCTTACACCGAGAGCCTAGAGAGAGCATTTCGATGTATGCTACAGCATTTAAATGTTACCTCTTTTGTGTCAGATCTTATTTATAAGATTGGAAACGAGGCATGCCTGACACTTTTCAGGCTGTAAAGGCAAGCAAGTCCTCAAAAAGTTCGCAGTGTGGGTTTGCAGTAGTGCCTTTTACCTGTTAGGTAGAGCACAGGACTGGGACAAGGTTTCAAGCCCTACAGCTGTCACTGGCTGATTTTGGGCAAGTCCCTTGACCTCACACCACCTCGCTTTTCCTCTCTTGACAATGAGAATAAGGACAATGTGTTCCCTGGCAAAGCACTTTTGCTGCCGTGCTCCTAGTGCAGAAAAGCCCCGGGTGTGGCGACAGAGGCACTGTGGACATCACACCAGTCTAACAGGAGTCCTGAGAGTGATTCTGACTCAGGGCCTGGAGCTAGCTGTGCATTTCTGCTGTCTCCATCCCCAAGATGCCTCAGCTTCTCATATTTCTGATGTTCCTGTAAAATACAGAAATCACCCTAATATTTTCTTGGCTTGCTCAGAGACACACCTGAACAAGGCAATGAAGTCCAGAAGTGGTATCTCATCTTTCTCTAAAAGATGTTTAATGCTCTTAGCATCTTAGCTGTTAGCAAAGCAGCTCATCAACTCCTTTGCTGCTCCTCCAAGCACATCTGCCCCTATTTAGGCCCAATGTTAGCTCCTCAGGTCTTCCTCCACTAAGTTCAAATTTCCTGCTGCTCAAGTCTACTTCTTCCTTTCCCTGTTGAGCCATCATTGCCTGCTCCTCTCTCCATATCTACATCACATAATGGAAAAGAAATCCCTGAGGCAGCCCCCTCTCAGATGGTGCATTCACCCAACAGCTGTAAAGGGAGAAAAGCAATTAAGGACACCTGAATGCCAGGTATTGTCAGAACTTTGCCTGACCTGGATGTAGTTGCTTCTAATGTCCTTGCTAATGGCTTTCACAGTATCATCTGTTTTTTTCCCCCAGGGCTGGAGAACCGATGGCAGCTAGTAAAATCCATCTAAATGATAGTCACTTGTAATGAAATTCTCAGAAACGATGTTTCTCAGACAAGAGAACTTAGGCCAAAACTGGGTCTACATTTGTTAAAGACAGCTTAAGTCTCTGAAGAAACCTGACTGGTTCTCAATTAAATTGTTAAAGCAAGAAGGGCATTGTGAAGTGCTGACAGCATGGCTGAAGTGCTAGGAACGGGCAGGACCCAGTGGGGCAAGGAGGAACATCGCCACTGATGATGAGAATGGCTGGGGAGGGGAGGAAGAGCACCTAGATGCCAGAGATAGCCTCACAGACCGGTGGACCATGGCAGCCCCGGCCAGTCCTGCTGTGGTTCTGACCCCTTCCCACACTGGCTGTGATGCCCATGACCTTCCTGGTGCCAGCCCAGGCAGAGGCAGACCACAGCTGCTCTGGCCAAATGTGAACCACTCTGGCTGGGCTGGTTTCAATCAACTTGTGTCCTTGAGCAGACTCTCTGGGAGACCTCGAAAATGCTCGAAAGCTCCATTGTGAGGGGCACGGAGATGTGTCTGGGGGTAGGAAGCAAGGCAGGCTTGCAGCTGCCTGTGTTGGACCAGGTGAAACAGCAGCCAGCCCTTCCTCCCCAGTAGGTCCTGGGAAAGCCTCCTGCCCAGTTCTTCCAGGAGAGCACAACAGCAGCACTGCAGGCAAGTGACAGGACTATTAGCATAACAAAGCTGCCCCTCCAAACCCAGAACAAGCTCTTACTCAGCACTTGCCAGTTCCTCTCCTCAGGTGGCAAGAGGGTCTAGTGCCCATCGCATTCACAGAGGACTGTTTCTTTCCAGCTCTCTTGAGGTTTTGTTGCAGTAACAGGTTGTTGTTTGGGTTTTTTCCCGCGACTATTGCTCACAGCACTTTCCGCTGCCACTCTCCAAACACAGCTCATGCTCTTCCAAACGCATGCACCTGTTCACTCTTTCTGCCTCCGATGCTACACAGGATACAGTGGCCACAAGCCTTGGTAACTTATTTCCTTCCTCAGGCAGACCTCGTCATCACCCTGTCACAGCCTCTTTCCCATTTCTGTATGTCCATCTCTGTAAGTCCAAAGCCCAGTTTCAGTGAAAATAAATTCTGGTCTTCAGTCAAAAATTCCTTAGCAATGCAATACACTGTAATGTTAAATTGCTCCAAAGGAGCAACTGCCTCACTCATACGTGGATGCTTGCTTGCCCATAAAGCCAGTCCACACGGTCTAATAACCAGCTCAGAGCACCCACCACTGAGCCTCACCATTAGCTGTGCCTCCTAGAAATAAACCAAATAAGGGAAAACTAGTATGCTATGTCAAAAAACCTCCCTACCGCAGTGACAGCTGGGCCCTAGTAGTGCTGAGTTTCATTTGTGGAGTACCGGCCATCGAGCACTGCAGGCTTCTTTTGTGCCCCTAGCCCGCATGAGCAGCAGCACATTTACCTGCGAAGGACAAGGTATAAAGCCACGGGCAAGCTCACACACTTCATTTAGCAAACACAAAACCTGCCAGAGACCAAAGGTGCTGCCAGGAACAGGCGGCTACATTCCTTGGGGAAAGGTGTTCTAAGGTTTGGTTTTACTTCTCATTATCCTTGTTTTGATTTATAGTAAATGAACTGTAGTAAATTAAATTGATTGTTTCTTCCCCAAGTTGAGCCTGTCTTTTGCCCGTGACCATAAGTGGGGAGTGATCCCTCCCTGTCCTTGTCTCGACCCACGAGCTTTTCTTTATATTTTCTCCTCCCCATCCCACCAGGGCCAGGGGGGAGGAGTGAGCGGGTGGCCTCATGGTTACCGGCTGGGCTGAAACCACAACAGGTATGTATGTATGTATGAGAGCGTGTGTAATGTCCCACTGCTTTCAGCAGGATTCTGCATGACTTCAACAGGGCTGATAGTGCCTTGGTCTGCATGGACAGTGAAGTTGAGAACTGGCATTTCAGCTCCTTTATTTTATGCGCTAAAAGTGTGGAGTGTGCCTCAAAGCTCATGGTGTTAATAGGACTTGGACAAAAGCCCCTCAGCCCATTCTTTCCCTTCTAATCAATCCACCCCTGTTTGTAAGCAACTAAATGTGTGGATCAGACCCTGCAAAAGCAAAAAAGGCTGCATACTGTTCCTGCTATTAAGTCATACATGCTCACAGCCGATTTTTTTAATCACAGAAAATGTAGATCCTGCTGAACAGCTGCAACCTCCATTTAAAGCTCTAAGTTAAATCCAAGGGCTGCAAACCCAACAGAAGTCCTTAAGCTAATTTTGCAGCTTCAGCGGAGAGCAGTTACTGGTTTAGCTCCAGTGACATCCTGGCCTGCCCTATAGTTATTGTATTTAGCCAGCTATGCTACCCGGGACACCACACCCATCTTTACAGCTGCTTAAAATGCTTAGGACGCCTGTAAGACTCCTTACGCAAGAAAAAAAACCCAAACCCACTGTGCTGTAATTACCATCATCTGTCATCTACCATTATCCACTACCGTCGTTAGAAGAAATAGAAAGGGAAGGAAAAGTGCAGGTCCATAAACAGCACCTCCACAAAGGCGGCTGCAGCTCTGAGGTGTGAGGAAGCCTGTCAGTGGGACGGGGTCAGACGGCAGCGGAGGCACTGGTGGCACTTGGCTTCTCTTTTGGATGACGTGCCATGCACCAGCGGAGGTGTTGGCACTGTCAGAGACCAGCTCTTCCGCAGCAGTTCTGCATTTGGGAGTGAAGCGGGCTCCTTTCCCTGATCTGTGAAACACTGCTATTGCAAGTGCTGCGGCTGGCTCAACGTGCTAGCGAGGCACGTGGGAGAGAGCTGCAGGGCTGTCTTAATGCAGCCAGCTTTGGCAATGCAAAGCTGGCATTAAATGCTTGCCTTCGATGTTTAACAGGGTCCCATTTAGCCACTAGGCTCTTTGTGTAGTCCATGCAGAGAGCTGGATACCTTCAAAAAGTGAGCTAAAACCTGCCTATGTGCTAAGTGAGGAACTGCCTAGACCTTCAAGTTGCAAAACTACAAACCAGGGGGTCGGAGGGTGGATGCCTCAATAGTAAAGTACCCAGAGTAATCCTTGTCCATCCCAGACTGCCTCCCCTGTCACTCTCACTGCGAGTATAATGTGTGATCATATTTTGGTAACACTTAGCACTTGAAAGATGATCTTGTCTGTCTGGAGTGGAGCTTGTGATTGAAAATAATTGCATATAACAGGTTCTGCATATGGTGGATGCAGCAGGGAAGGGACAGTAATTACATTAGTGGCTTGGCACAGATCTAGGTTTCATCTTTGAAGTGATAAAGAAATGATTTGTGGCATGCAGCAATCAGCTTACTCCAAGAGGTAAAATACTAACCACTATTAATATCTCCAAGAAAGCTTGGATATAGGCAAGTCTGAAACAATAAATACAGAAGGATTAATAAACCAAGAGACATTAACCAGATTTTGCCATGGGCAAAATGACTGCACTCAGAAAGACAAAGACTGATTGGCAAAAGTCAATGCACCAAAAAGGAAGCTTGCAAGTCCCTGTGGTGGGCAGTCCTCAGACTGCTGCTGTGGCTTTAATGGGAGCCTCCACCCAAAGACCTGATGTGCCTTAAATAACCCATGTAGACATCACACCATAAATTAATTGTCTGTAACTGTCCTGACAGTTCATAGCTAGCAAGTCCTGTTTTACAGGCTCAGCTATTCCTCTCACTTGTTGAGGTCACAGCGTGCCCCTGATTGCTGTATGGGTCATTCTTGTTTTGTTGTCAGCCCGTTTGATCCATCATTGCATCCTCAAAAGCCTGTTAAATAAAGCCAAACCTTCCCCAGTGTCCTTCCTTCTTCCTTGCATAGGGTAAACCTAAGCACATGATTCACATAAATCTGATGGGGAAAACCATGCCTTTGATCAATAAAGAGAAGTAGTGATGGCAGTAAATGAGGCACTTAGCTTTGGATTCAGCCTCAGAGCCTTGCTGCTAGAAAATGCATTTTCAAATGGGAACTAAACCAATGGTGGCTTTCCTTGATTATGGGCTTTTTAAGAGCTTTCTACACGGGCACTGGAAATTGTATTCCTTTTTTGTATATCCTCAGCTCCAGTCACAGTTATACCCTATGAATGCAGTGAAAGGGACTGCCAGGGCACTATAAAGGGCCTCCTTGGCCAGCAGTTAGAGGGGGTCTGCACTGCTGTAGTGGGGTCGGGCCTGGGAAGCCTCTCAAGTAGGAAGGAGCCCAGTGTCATTGTGAAAACCCAATTTGTCTTTCCACCTAGAAAAATAAAAGGACTAGGTCAGCCTTGATATATATACTGCAGAGAGAAAATAAAACCAGAACCGAATGCTACCTTCTGTACAGTCACTTTTTTAGTGAGAAAAATCTTCTTCAAAATATCTTCCTCCTTTCTTCCCCCCCATCTTCTACTTTTTCCCCTTTCATTTTCAGACCTGACCAAAAAGAAACCTTGCCTTTTTTTTTTTTTGCTAGGCATTTCTAATGAATACTGCTCATCTGACAGATATTCAAGCCACCTGGAGAAGCTGACAGACAATAATTTGAAAGTCATCCCTTTCAAGACCATTTTAATGATGATTTTTCCTTTCACATTTTTTCTCTATTAGCCCGTCTGAATCTTCAAGGATGATAGAAAGTTTTCACAATCCCATCTGTCACTTGAAGGTACAGTAATCTCTACAAGCAAAACAAAACCAATTTTTAGATGCAGCATGGACTTTGACTCTCCAGCTCTTCTGACTTAAAAACTCTCCTCGCTGTAATAGTTTTAAAGCATTTACGTGCTATAAAAGTGAGCCTGCAGTGTGAAAGTAAATTGAGCTGACACATGAAGTTGTCTGCTGCTTTCAGACGTACCTTAGCCAACAGACAATGAGGTTAAAGAAGAACTGGTTAAAAACTGTGATGTGAAATACTTCAGCAGACACAGCTTCTGAAGTCCCTGCTCAAGAAACTCTCCAGGAGCTGCAACCAAGCAGCAACTGCAGAGCGACAGGAGTGGGTCTGAGCAGGTTCAGACAAACTCCAGAGCCTGGGCAAAGCAGCAGGACCCAATGGAGCAAAGAGGGAAGCGGGGGAGCAGGGCCATGCTGGCTGCAGGCAGCCTGGCTCCCACGCCCACGCGCGTCCAGCCTCCACTCAGTTCGCGAGGGACGATGGCTTTATACTGGCAGCTCTCAGCTCTTCACCCAGAAGCATCCCTTCTTTGAGGTCACACTCCTACTGCTTCTTGACATCACCGCTCTGTTCTTTGATTTCTCTGTTGTTCTGCTGTTAGAGAAACGTTATCACACCAGTCCCTTCTATTGCTGTTAGTACCTGTCCCTCAGGAAATCCAGGCATGCACCTGTCTTGGGCTTTTATTAGGCTTAAACGTGAGCTCAACACCTTGGGCAACAGTTCTCTGTTGAGTTAGTAGTCACTGAACACGGGGCATTTGACTGGTTCCTTATTGAGCCCAAACTGAAAGTGCATCGTTTGAGAGAGGGTACAGTTGCCTGCAATCTGAATGAACGTAACAAGGGACTCCCTTCTCTGAGTGCCCCAGCAGGGGTTCCCGGGGACACACAAATGGAAATTACATTTATGCTGTACCAAATTTCCTCCCACTCCTCCTCAGAAGGGTCACAGCATGGGAGACAGCAAGTGAGTTCAGGGCTTCACTCAAGGTCAAGGTGTTTCTGCCACAGACTGTGCTACAGCAGGATGTTAGAGGGACTCCAGATGCAAAGCAAAATGAAACATGAGAACAGCAACAAAAACCAGAGAGAATAAAATGCTACAACCTCCAGCTTTGCGGATCCTGTCTCCAGTAACACTGCGTCATCTTGAGCATGATGGAAATAGTACTCACAGGTTTTCAGGCAAGGGCAAAACCTCACCACCCTTTCCCTTCTGGTTCTGATCTCCAGGTTTTAATTCAATGTATTTGGCCTTGCTTAGCTCCCCTTCCTCTGACTGTCAAGCCCCATCCCTCAAATGAGACTTTTTCCGTTATTTTCGGTTACTCCACACCATGAGCACTCACTGCCTGGCAGCTGCTCGGCTCTGAATCTCAGCAAACAGCCACAGCGAAGAGCTGCCACCTGCCTGCTGCCACTTCCCAGAGCTCTCGGAAAGCAGGGCTGGTGGCAGAGGAAGTCTGAAAAAGGCATTCCAAACGCCTGCCAGCATTCAGCACGGCAAAATGCTGTGTCATGGGAGAGTCACAGCCCGCGCTTTCTCCCTGATTGTGGGCATGGGGCAGTGGAGGGTATAGATGGGAGTCTTCTGAGAGATGAAGCATCACTTTGCTTTGATTTTCATTTGCTCAAAGGTGGTGTGCTCATTATGACAGAGGTGCTTCAGGCTCAGAGGGGGAAATCTCCCCACCCAGAGATGCGACATGGCTACCCAAAAGCTAATGGCTTTGTCTGCTCTATTTGGCCCTGGGCATTTTTAAAGCAATACTGAAGGCTTCAGAAGATGGGGCTGGGGGCTGGCAGAAACCCAAAAGAAACAGTGAAATAGGAAGAGAGGAGAAATCAAATACAGGGCTGCTACTAAATGGAATTGAATTAATAACAGCCATTTGGTAAAATGACAAGTGACCGGGCTGTGGCAGCTGCTGCCATGGAAAGGAAAGATCCAGCACCAATTTCAAAGCCCTGCAAAATAGGTGCTAGTGCAGGGGGTTCCAGGAGACTGCAGCTCCCAACAGTTCCAACCCCACAAAATCATCCCTGGAAGTACTTGTTGTAACTACATTTTATAAAGCAGCAGTAAACAGGGTCCACACTC
This sequence comes from Pandion haliaetus, assembly GCA_013401275.1. Lineage (NCBI taxonomy): Eukaryota > Metazoa > Chordata > Aves > Accipitriformes > Pandionidae > Pandion > Pandion haliaetus. The sequence continues at coordinate 516,451 of VYZV01043779.1, read as the reverse complement.
TGCACAGGTTAGCACTAAATATTAAGAAATCCAAGATTTTAATCCTATTTTATGTATGCAGTAGGAGGAGTAATATGATCTTTGAGAGGTAGTTGAATTACAGTGTGTAGCTGGATATTTCATTGAAAACTCCTTTATTATCATTTATTATACAGCACCATTCACATGCAGGGGGGATTGAGAGAGATCCAAGGAAACAGGTACCTGCCTGTGCAAATTATATCTTATTGGTTATGGTTAAGTGAGGCTAAGGCTGGCCACAGAGTCAAGGTTGAGGGTATCTGGGGGACGTACCAATTGGTTAAAGATTGAGTATTCACTGAAGCAGAGACTCCAGGCTGATTCCCTTACCACCAAATCACACAGTTCCTCTTACATTTTCATTCTCTCGGCCAATGACGATACAAGTATTTGGTACCAAGTAGAACATCCTTCAGACAGAAACTCCACAGATCCCAGGGGATGAGAGACCAAGATTCAAAACAGGGGGAAAAAAAAAAAAAAAAAGGCGGCTTTCACCATGGCTATTTCTCCCAACCATGAGTGCTGGGTATAGACAATTGGATATGAGAGATTCCAGCATCACCAGGTCTTCTCCTTTGGGCTTCCTGGAGTATGTACTGGTTATTTGCTCATGGTGGTAAGTGGGGGGAGTATCAAGATCGTGAAGTCTCCAGTGTTTATACACAAGGCACAGCAGTAAGCGATCTGGATAAGCCCAGACTTGGCTGCTTTTGTTTGTCTAAGGGGATACTTGGAGGCATGAAAGTAATTATTGTAGTCATGACTCTGGGTTGGTCCTGCTTTAAGCAGCAGGTTGGATGATATGACCACTCGACATCCCTTCCAGCATGAAAGACTTTAGGAATCTTTTTTTCCATCATTCAGGCACCTCAGCTTAAGGCAGCTGGGGATCAAGTCACATCCATGCACATAGGACTACTTCCATTTCAGCTGGGTAGCCCACCTGGAGACCAGCTCCTGCTCCAGAACAACATGGGTCTTCCTTTCTAGGTGCCTCAGATGGCACAGGGCATATCAAACCTATGGAGATGCCTCTGCAGCTGCAATTGAATTGACACCCTTGTCAGTACAATAGGATATATTTTTCTCAACCTAAAGAATACATAAACATAGGTCTATAACTAGGACACATCTAAGTTCACCTGACTCTAAGAGAGCAAAGACAGTCACATGGGACAGGCAGACATGACACAGAGCCAAAAGGGAAAGACAGATGCTCCTGGACTAGCAGCTGGAGGTGGGATAGCCAAGGGCATCTCCAGTGGCACTAGGCACTTGTAGGTCAATGGCTGAATTGTGCTCCACTGGCAGTATCGAATAAAAGTGGGGTTTAGCCACCCAAATACATCACTTTCTGTTAGTTTAAGTGATGTTCAGTACCTTGCTGCCTCTCCAGAGCAGTGCAAGTTTCCCCTAAGTCCTCTGTCATACCTGCCAGCCCACACAGAGGTCTTGCATACCCTAGGATATCTCTAACGGTGCAAAGCATCTAGATTTAGGCTAAGGAGTTTCACCCTAGATATCTATTGATCTTAATGTGAGCTTAGAAATCTACCTCAAGGGAAAATATCTGTACTGTAAACAACTTTAAAAAGTGTCTGAATCCCTAAATGAATCCGGCCCAAAGTTACCCACACTTTAGTTTATCCCTTACCTTCTATCCTTCTGCCCTCATTCTGCCCTTAAGATGCAAATATCTCAATTCCTGTCCTGAATTCTGCCTTCCTTTATGGGAAATGACCTGAATGTCAGGGAAGAAGAGATTAAAGGAAAAATTTTCTTGCTCCTGAGTGTAAACCTGTATGTTCTACCTTAAAAGGAATTTATTTCTATGGAAACAAATTGCTGCTTCAAAATAGCCCTGATCTGCCTCAATTGCTACCACAGATCTAGACCACTCAGGACTAGCTTTGGTGAGTCTCTGTGTCATTAGAACACTCAGGACTAGCTTTGGTGAGTCTCTGTGTCATTAGAACACTCAGGACTAGCTCTGGTGAGTCTCTGTGTCATTCCTCCCAGAGTTTGTCACACAAAGACATGATTGACACCACTTGTTCTGAAAAGGCTGTGACATGGTCCAGTTAAAGGCAGAGTGAATCTGCAGAGTGGAACTGAAATGCTTGAAGAACTCCAGAAAACACTCTGGAGTTTGACTCTCAGCTCATTTTTGTTTGGCAAGCTATAATCACTGCTTGTACATTATAAGCTTTATGGAGGGGGGAA
>VYZV01043779.1:466573-514191 GCA_013401275.1 Pandion haliaetus | reverse complement strand
AAAAAAAAAAAAAAAAAAGCCTGAGCGTTATCACATGCCATCAGACTTTTTTATGTGACAACCCATCTGTGTGCTCACCCCCTCGTTTTGTGGCTCAGAATCAAATGCTTGACAGTTCAAAGAGTCTAGAGCAGCATATGGCATATGACATAGTGTATTTAAATAGAAATCACTCCATTAGAAACACAAGGCTGCCTACTGTAATTAATAAAAGGTAGTTCAGTAACTAACTTCCCAAAAATTCTCTATGTAGTCATAGGAGATAAGGCATATTCTTTTTCATTAATATGAATTTCAATAGCAACCAGAGTCTGGACAAAACTAGCCAGAGCCTTTGCAGAAGCTCCATGCTTGAAGGATTTCCCAGTACGTGAGCTGATCTCATGACGGACCATGAGGAGGGAATGAAGGAAATAGATCCTGTGTCAATGAAGATGCCTAAGCAGAAAAATGGATAAATGGACAGGCATTGCCATATCTTTTCAATACAAACTGGGCAGACTAAGGTTGTTTTCCAGGCAATCTAAACCTGGAAAAAAGATTGAATGGGTCCACATTTCTACTGGGGAGTCCGTAAGACCCCTCAAATCAAACAAGTTTGGAAACCACTTCTCTAGGTAGGAACTACAGTAAGATAAACTGCTATAATGCTGTAAAAGTCAGTGGCAGCCACCAAACACAGCTGAGAATCACCTTCCACTTTATACTATTCTCAGTGGTGCTTCACGGGTTTAGGCCTCCCTCTACTCTGCAAAAATGTACACACCAGCTTAGTTGATACACAGGCCTGCAGCCATCAAACGCATCTCTCTCCATACAGTGCCGACCTCTGACGGATGTCACAGACAGCTAAGTGTTGTGAAATACATGGGAACTGGTGACGGAGAGGTCAGTTTAATTTACTGTTTGCTGCTGTAGCTGCAGCACTTTTTAGCAGCTTTTTAAATACCCTCCGCATCCACAAGGCTACTTGCAGAGCGTGCAGCTAAGTGCATGAGTTAACATATGCACGAACCAAAGTACACTGGGTGCAGTTTGCCTTTGTGCTGAATTACGGTGTAAAATTGAAAGAAATGGAGTCAAATCTAAGCAATAATAGACTCCATGTGAAATCAGTTGTTCGCATGGCTTCCTCAGTTAAACTAAAACCGACTATTACCCCACTCTCAGCTACTTTGTTTCAATAAGAGAGATGATAAGGTTCAGCACAGCTCCAGTGAGAACTGTGACACTCAGAATACTGTTTCCATGCTGTCAGACTGTCTGTGTTTTGTTTTGCATGAGTTTACATGCTCTAAAGTTTGCTTCATGTGACATACCCAAGAAAAGGGTATTTTTTATTTTTAAAAACAAATGAAAAATATGGAATTTTCCATATTTTCTATCTGAAGGCATTCAAGCTCAATAACTGACCTAATTTGCAGAGGAAAAAAAATACTCTATCAAGTCAATTTCCCTCAAATAGATCCCATTTTTCAGTTTGCCACAAAATGTGATAAATCATAATTTTGGATAGGAGCTGCAGTTTGTTACAAATATATTGCACATCTGCGACTCAGAAAAATTTGGCTCTGCCACTTATCCTCTCCAGAGAGAATCCATATGGACAACCTTACCAACAGCTCAAACATACTTAACTCTTTCTGGTAATAAAGACCAGTATGTGAGAGGGAAGAACTTAGTAGAAGGGTATGCTTCTCCCATCATGAGCTCATGAGCACACCTTTGGTCTCATTCTGAAATCCTCTTCTCCCAACCCACCTGTGAGTTATCCCAAGGCAATGGAGTAATGCCTCAGCACTGTCCAGCTCTTTATGCTTTTTGCTTCCCATCTCCTGTATCATTTATGCAGAGAGCACACTTAAAACCCCCAAAAAGTCTTGGAAACTTGGGTTGGAAGGATATCAAGAAGTCATCTAATCCATTCTTCAGCCTCAAAGTCAGGATAAGCTCTACTTGTACCTCCCAGGAGAAATATTTGTTTAATCTGTTCTTAAAAAGCTTCTCACAATGGAGATCCCACCACCTTCTAAGACAATCTGTTCTTGTGGCTCTGTATCTGCAACAGAAGCTTTTCATGTTGTCTAACGTGTGTCTTCCTTGTGGTAATTTAAGTTCACTCCTTAAACCATGGACTTAGCTAAACCCCTACCGGGGCTCTGAGAGAGCAGTTTATTTTCTTCCCCCTTTGCAGCACCTTTCTCTCCAATGGATTAAGTAGTCCCAATTTATTCAGTTTTTCCTGCTAGAATTGGCCATTCCATACAGCCTTCTCTACCCAGAGGATTTCTGTGGCTGCTGGCTTCGACAATCTGTTGGAATTTTTCCTTCAAAAAACAAAAAGCAATCCCAGAATACTATCAGAGCAGCTGAATAACGAATCAAACTCATTGCTTTCAACTGAAAGAAACCAAAAGGAGAGTTAAATCATGTTAAATGAAGACCTTAAAGGTGATGGCAACACTAACTAGCAAAACCCTAAAATGAACCGTGTGACTCTAGGAGCTCATTACTGTTCTCTCTTCCTAAAAACTTTTCAGAAATGATGCTTTATGAGCAGTGGAAGACTCTTTAAGTACATCTTTGCTATAAAGGCTGTCCTTGATAAAAGCCTATCAGTGCCTTGATGCTATCCCCAGCACTTAATATTTCTGCTCCAATTTATAAGATCATTGGCTTAATGGATTAATACTTAGCGACTGGAGCATGCAATTACTGGACACAAGAATGCATTCTTATTCAGACCCAGGAGTAGTGAGTGCTAAGGAGCAACAGCAGCATTGGCTGGACCTCCTACAAAGACTGAAAGAGAATGTAAGAAAAAAATGGAAACAAACAGAACATGAACAAGCTATGAGATGAGCATTAGATGGCTGCAGAAGCAACTAACGATGGCACTTAAGACTATTTATAAAGTCTCCAAGGAGAAAGAGGAAAAATCCCTTATTTTCAACTCTCTTCGTATAGTAACCATTATTTGCATTCTTCGTTCAGAACCCGCTGACTCCTGTGACACATCCAGGTCCTCACTGGCCACTTGTGCTGCTGATCCTTGCTTGAATCCCCTCAACTTACACTTCAGATATTAGATGAGCGACCTATGTTTCCTGTGATGCAAATAAAACCACCTGCAAGCGTTCCCAAGCTGAAGTTGTTTGATGGAATTATGCATTCAGCAAATAGCCCAAGACTGGAGCTGGGGTGAGGTTTCTGGTGTGCAGGCTGACCCGAGCTACTTACAGAGGCTGCAGTCCCTCCACTGATCTTGGTCCCTGCAGTTGACGCCTGCTTTCTAGAGTTTCCACACAACTCCGTCCATACAAAATGCTGTTTTACTAATGTATTCCACAACGAGTTCACTTTATGGCTTGGACAGGGGCTGGTGCAACTATGGCACCATAAGGTCTATGGGATATGTTTGTAGACTTGTGAAAGTTATTACATATAACATACAAAAGCACATGTGACCTTGCGGGCCCAGTCTCGTAACCTTACCCATTCAAGCAGATCTAATGGGGGACAACTGGCCCATGTGAAATCAATCAGTTTTGCCACTGAATTCAGTGAAGCCAGAGCTTTAGCCACAGTCTTTAGCTCGTTATTTCTACAGGTAACTTTCACTGCTGGAAATTGTTCAAAACCAAGTATATTGTACCATGAGAGAAACTCTGTTCTTCCTTGGCTTTCTATTTAAAACTAGAATAATACCCAATAACTACTTTAAGGAAAAGGATATTGCCTTCCTCCTGGATCTGACAAGACTTCCCCTTGCCTAACTTACGTACTCCAGGGGTACCTCCATTGTAGCTGAGATTACATCCAGAAGCATCAGAAGAGCCCTATAACTAAATGAGAAACATGGAGATCCCTTTTGTCCTGGCTTTTCTGAAATGCAAATGTTCATTTTAAAATGATACCATCACAGCTTCCAGGACCAGCTGTTCATCCTTTTTTTCTTTGTATTTTACTGCCACTGAATCCTTGTTCTGAATTATCAGAACAATAATTAGATTCAGGAAAGGGGGCAGGGGCAGGCATTCATATCCCCCTGAGAAGAAGAGATAAAAGTTTCATTTCTGAAAGCTGATGTACCAGCGGTGGATAGTGGGGAATTGGGATTCCTTCTTAACTGCATGGGAGAGTTCAGTAAAGTTTATTAATAAAACAATATAGATAAACTCCATTTATGCATTATTTGTACAAGTATCTTGGCAACTGCTTATTTAGCATCTTGAACACATCAGGAATTTTAAAAAGGAGGACTGAAATCTTGCCTCAACCTGTAAAAGCTTTGACAGAAGTGGGTCTGGGAAGTAATGAGGGTTTTTTCTTTTTCTGCTTCTCCTTCTTTTTCTTCCTCCAACTAAAAACAATTTTCTAATATCCTTGGCATAACTACTATAATGAAGCATAATTTATTTGATCCTTACACAGCCCCCTTAGGATTTCTTCTTGCAGATAGCCAATTATAAACTCTTACATACTTTATAGCCCTCATTATGTGTGACAGAGGCGCGCTAATAAATAATGCAAAACCCCTTTTATACCCAGTCTACCTTGTGAGAATACAAGGGTCTGGTATGGAGGGGAAAAGCACATTGTAATGCATTCTTATTTCCTAATGGACTGAAAAACTTTCTAGCTTCAGCTTGCTTCCTTGGGACACTTTCTTTTTTTCCCAGACTGGACTCCTGTGGCTTGATTCATTACTAGATAAACATCAAGTTGAAATAGAAGTGGACCATGACACACGAACTGTCACTGCCCTGTCACTTCCTCGTGACATCCTGTCAGCTGCAGGCCAGAAAGGAGGTCTGGAAGCAGAACAGCCAGGTTGAATACAAATACATCCATATTCAGTTGTAGGCTTTTCACGGTAATGAAGCAGAAAGAGCCAAGGCCCCAAGAGCACATTCACCCTGCCTGCCCTGCCTTTCTGGTGCCGCTTCCAGACACCGCTAGTGCTCAGGTCGAGGCTCTGGAGGAAAGCAAAGCAGCTCTGGCTGTCCCTCAGCTCGTACGACTCAAAGAGCAGAGTGAGCGAGTCAGGAAAGACATGGGCTTGAATATACACATATAAGGTCCTGGTGGACTGCTTTATTTTTGTCTTTAATTGACCTAATGCCGCTTTTTGAAGCAAAAAATCTGCAACTATAACGACTGAGAAAAGTTACCAAGATCACTACAGAGACCTGGGGAGTCATGAAGGCTACAGCCGACTCCTGTCCCCACCGGGATTGTGCAACCATTACATTATTCGTACTGTCCCTTGAAGCCTTCTTTTCCCTACATGAAGAAGAGGGGATGATAGTTTCAAAAGGCACAGGGATTTCTTGCTTCTGTGTGGTGGTTGGAGACCTTGAGGGACAGAGGGTACGAGGAGGGAAGGTGTTCACAGAAGGTTTGAACCATTGCAACCCAGAACAAAAGTAAAACAAGCAACTGGGTGAATCACGTAATTTTATTGGTGGACTTAGGCTGGACTCAAACTCATTCAACTTTCTTTCCTTCTATCCTTCTATTTAACAGGGAAGGGGAATACTTTAAAAAGTCAAACCAACAGGCAAATAAACAAGCCCAACTTTTCCAAGGGCAGAGCTCACCACAGCCTTTGCTCCAGAAGGAGTGGACACAGCTACTTTCACAGCCTGTGATATGGTCTGCGGAAGCCTGAGCATACAACTCTTGGCACCAAAACTAAGCATTATTCACTAAATGACACATCTCTCCAGCTAGTGTCTAGATAGCCACAGCTAATTACACAGTCTGAGATTCCAGCAGACATCTGGGTCTACAGCGTCCTCCAATATCGCCATGTGGCTTAACACAGATGTGGAATGAGTGCATGGAAAGAAGGCAGAAGGAAGAGTGGCTGTATAACATAAATATCTTCGATACGGTTAAGTTAAAGCCCCGCCACTGAGTCCTGCTAGATTATGCAACTGAATCAGCAGCCCTTCATCGCTGGCTGTGGGGATGGCAGCGAACAAAAGAAACGGAGACATTTGCCTTTGTGCAGCTACAAAGAAATTATCTGCCATTTTAACTACAGTTTTTGACTAATGTACACTGAAGCATTCACCTTCAGTTAGCCATTTAACCTAGCAGATCAAGCTGTGATCTGAAAGAGGCTGAGATACGGGTAAGTGTTCTTCTTGCAGAAGCCATAGGGACCGGCCAGAGGATGAGCTAAGCAAATATAATCCAACAGGCTGACAAATCCTACTTTTCCAGGAATGAAAAAATCCACAGTATCTTTTCCATTTTGTACACTCCTCCATTTATGATAATCTCAGTGGCTACCTACCTCAGCCGGGAACAAGAAGTCCCTGGGAAACAATGCAAAAGTGTCAGTTAAAGGTATGATGCTCTACCTCTCAGTTTATGAATGCATCTTTTATTTGCTTTTAAATAAGTGAAATAAGCATAAATTAAATATGAGAGACTTTTTGCAGTCTGCAGGCAGCAACAATAACAAAACTTGGTAGTGTAAACATGTGCTATTTTTGGCTAAAATGTGCCTGGAAATCAGCTTTTACATAAAAATTGATCAAGACAAGGTTTTGGTGTCTACAGTCTGGGTCTGAATCTGCCCCCTGAAAAACATGTTAGCAGTGTCAGGGTAATGTCAAGAAGGTCAGCAAGAGAACCAGACTAAGGTCATCTTCTGCCTGGCTGTCACCGAGGGATGGTTTGAAAGGCTTCCTTTTCCCTCTCTGCACCCTTCTGCTCACAGCTCTCCCATCATCACTTCTTCCTCAACTGCCCCAGCAGGATATTGCCACAAGCATTTACATGGCTGCTTGGGAACTGATACAGTAGAAAATAAGTATTTTTTTTCTTCCTGAGGGCAAGGGGCAACATGCAGTCACAAATGAGAGGTTGTCAAGTGATAAATACTTAAACCGTCTTAAGCTATCAAAAAATCAAAATAAAAAAAATGTGCCACTGTACCCTGCAGCAGATCACTGTGTTCCAGGTCTCTGAGTCTAACAGATCCAGCAGAGCTGCACAAATTGGAGATGGAAAAGAGCAATTTGCATCCAGTCCCCCTCTCACGAGGGGTGGTTCATTCCCTGAGGTAGTCTGTTGTGCTTTGCTTGCTGAAGCACATTGCTTTCATCTGTGCTGAACACCATGGTGTGTCCAGTCAAAGGTCTCTAAGCAGTAAAGGATTATGGCTTTCCTGGGGCAACTGTTCCACAGCCAAATGGATTGCTCTGGGCTGACTTCAGGGGAGCAGTTAAATGGAGACTTGTATCTATGTCTCACCAGGAAAACACATCTGCACTTAAGAGCTCTNCAAAGACAATGTCACTTCCCAATGCTATATGACAATCATCTTCTGTCCCATCACATTAACCTTTCATTCCCATTAAGGTGATGAAGACTCAGCTTGCCTCCATCCTCACGTTCACCGAGGGACTGTGGACTAGCAGCACAAAACAACACCAATCGCATCCCCAGGCGCAGCACAGCTTCTCTGGAGCACAACAGCTCACCACTGCCTCCAGGAAATATTCAGTGCCACTTGCTGTGGCCACATGGAGGGCTGAGCAATGGGGCTTCTCTTTCCCTCGGGTTGATTTCCAGGTGCTCCAGCTCACCATGCGCAGCACGTGATCAGCTGCACTAACAGGCAGAGGTGGCAAGACAAGGGGCATCCAACAGGACTGCTCCTCCCCAAAACAGCCTGCTCTTATGCCAGTTAATGGGCCACAAAACATGACTCTGGGGTGAATTTCATGACACAGCTGAGCAGATCTAATGCTGTGCCATCTCTGAAAGGGATAGATAGTTGGACGTGCTATACATTCCCAGCTACGTCCTCTTGCCCCTTCGCTTGTGCCATTTCAGGGTAACATGAACCAGTTCAGGGAGTTACACCGGCAAAAAAAAATCACTGCTTTTTGTAGGGTTATTATTCTGCTGGCATTAACTCTCCAAATTGACATACTGATGGGTAATATAAGAGCCATGCCAAGGGCAAAGGGCCACCTCCTCCCAAGTAGCCAGTAAATCAGCTCGGGCAAATTATCGAACCCTTGTCCAGGTCAGTTGGTTTTGAGCCCTGCATGCAACAACCCAAACAGGTCAGGAGTCCTGTCATCAAGGGAACAAAGGGCATCCAAACAGTGGCCTGGCACTTGATCAAGTCCTGGAGAGGTGGGCAGAGCCGAGGGGACCTGCAGTGCTGCCCATGGCTGAGAGTGTCTGTGGAGCAACATGGTAAGTGGGGCTGAGGAAAAAGCCTTGGAGACTACTGCAAGAAATGAGACAAAGAGGGAACCGAGCACTGCAAATGTGACATTGAGGGATACTCAGAGACATATAAACTAGGAGCAGGATGAAAGCTGAAAGCTGAAGGAGCACAAACTTTCAAGAAGATGAGAATAGCTTCTGTATTAACGGCAGTTAAAAGGCCAAGGAGGCAAAGATTATGATAGGAGCCATAAACTTAGATTACTTGCATCAATACGGGAGAATAAACTGTTGTGTAATATGAAGGGGCCCTGCAGTCAAAAAGCAATTGGTGTTGGAAAGAGGTTTCTTAAGAGATAATCCCTTCTCAGTTCTCTGATATACAGCCTTGCTACTGTACTTCTCGCATTTGTTTGTTACAATGATTGGCCAAACTGCCTAATAAGGATCATTCCGTCTGTCACTGGAAAAGGAGTTCATGACTGCAATAAAAAGCTTGGATGCAATTCAGCAATCCAAAATGCCACGGCTCTAATTTAGTCATTCATTTAGTTTTCAGTGGTGCAATGACACTGGCCACAATAGTATTACATGAGGCTGGTTTAAGTATCCAGGAGAGCTCAGGGAGCGGAAAATTCAATTCCCATTGCCATGGTGAGCGAGGTATACCACTGAAGAGAGCTTAACTCCCAGGCTAAGAAGGGTGGTCTCCCTGCAATATTCCTTTTGAGCACAGGCACTGTACTCACAAAAAGCATTATCACAACTCAGAACTCATTACTCTGACTGGAGGTGAAGATCCCTCCAAATCTCATTTGGGTGGAAGCTCCTCCCAGCGACCAGCAGTACTGAAAATATGCTGCTGACAATCATCGAAAAGATTTACTGTATCACGCACTAAAAAAGTCCTCTGCAAAGCTGTGCAAAGGCAATGTTTTCTAATTCCTTATGAACTGTCACAAGACGGCACTTCTGAGGACTCCCCTGTCATTACCCTGCCACTCAGCTACACTAATTCAGCTGATTTGGGGTATTTCCCAAAGGCAGAATGGTGTAGGAACATAAACAACGTCTTACTTTATTGACCCTTCACACCATAAAAAGGAGTTGGGTGGACAGTTTGCAACATAAAGTCCCTGCGGTAGGTACAGCTTGTCTTTCCTCTGCAGAGCCATGGTAAAAGGTGTCTTTGACACCCACCTTCCAGTGCTCGCCGTGACGTGGTGCCTCAAAGCAGGAGCGCGTGAAGCACCACACAATGCCGGTACTCGCTGCATGCCCAGAGCCTGTGGTGCGATGAATTAGCGGGGAGCTGCTTTGTACCCAGCTTTACATAGCTCTTGACAGGCCTGTGAGCACAAGCCAAGACAATGTTGTTCATAAAATTGTAAAAATAACAGTGGCTTTCAAATGTTTACGTGTTCAATTATATATAAGCCTTCCCCAGTGAGTACATCTGTCTCTCTTTGGTTTTCTCTGTCAGTCAAAATGCCTCATGATTGCAGAAGGTGAATGCTGCAAATGAATGATGAAGATAAATGTCAGTAAAATTCTCCTGCCAGCAGCATCCATGAAAAGTGAGGACAGAGAAATTTGGATTTGTATTCTCTTCTGAAGGGCTCTCCGGGATGGAATTGCCGCAGTTTGCAGCTTGCTTTGGTGAATGCTATTCTATGCAATGATTTTCCACCAGCATTTGAAATCAGGGACACCTCTTGGTCTGTCATCACTACCAGGAGGAAATCCCCCAGACCGACCTCCTTCCTCAGACAGATGATGATGCTTTTTTTTTTTTTACCCCACCTGGAGTACTGTGTTCAGCTCTGGGCCTCAGAGATGATCGGGGGCTGGAGCCTATGAGGACAGGCTGAGACAGTTGGGGTTGTTCAGCCTGAAGAAGAGAAGGCTCTGGGGAGACCTTACTGCGGCCTTGCGGTACTTAATGGGGGCTTACAGGAAAGTTGGGGAGTGTAGTGATAGGACAAGGGGTAACTTGGTTGAACTGAAAGAGGGTAGATTTACATTAGATATAAGGAAGAAATTCTTCACTGTGAGGGTAGTGAGGCACTGGAACAGGTTTCCCAGAGAGGTTGTGGATGCCCCATCCCTGGAAGCGTTCCAGACCAAGTTGGATGGGGGTCTGAGCAACCTGGACTAGTGGAAGGTGTCCCTGCCCATGGCGGGGGGTGTTGGAACTAGGTGATCTTTAAAGATCCCTTCCAACCTCAACCATTCTATGATTTTACAGGCAGAGCCATAATACTGATGCTTTTTGATGGGAGTGGAAAGAGGAAGGTGGCATGATATTTTACTAAAATACCAGTTTGAATCAGAAGGTAGGAGTGAGCTGCCTGCAGGAACAATCTGCCTCATACCAACAGGAGAGACAATGAGAGAAGGTCAAGGTAAGTCAAACTGTTTTGCATTTGTGGCAGGTAAAGTGCTTGCAATGGGGCTACCACAGCTCAGTTGATATGTGGCAACTAAAGCCCCGCATATTTAATGGTCAATGTGATTCCTGCGTTTCATGGGTATTTCCAGCGAGTCCATTCTGCAGCCTCTGGGGTCATTAGAGAGGGGCTGACTACATGCAGAGCCTGTGGAAGACAAGAGCGTTTTCTATGTCCCCTTGTACCTGGTCAGTTTTCACCCATCCTCCCCAGCTATTAAAGGGGAGATGGGAAACTGGATGATCTATGTAACAGCCTCTTCCAGATGAAATTTCAACGTGGAGGTGGCCACAAACAGGCTGATTCAGTCCTTGCATGAGGACACTCGCATCAGGCACTGGTGGCTGCTATATGTCAGCAAGAAATGAACCACTTAAGATACTTGCTTAGCAGAAAGTCATGAAAAACTCCAATTTTGCCCACAGTAAAAGAAAAAGAAAATAATCACAAGGTTTCTTGCCCTAACTTGTCATTTTTATAAGACTAGCTGTTTCTGAGTTTCAGTGCAGGAAGATCTTAGCTGACACGTCAGGTCAGCCAGTGTGACTGATTTAATGCAGATGGAAGAAGCTAGGGATAAAGAGTAGAAAAAATAAGACATTAATATACAGTAAATCCTATTCCAGCTCCTGGGAAGAATATTGCTTTCCCCAGGGAGCAAACAAAATGCTTATGTTAGAAAAAAAAGATCCAGAGAATTTATTTGTGGGTCTTGTCCTCACCTCAGCAGCAAAAAAAGAGTTAATGCTGCTGCTTGGCATCAACTTCATAGCCAAGGAGATTATCATGATCCTCTTATAGATGTGGAGCACAGCAGCACCTTTCCTAAAAGGCAGCAGTCTGCAGGCAGTGCTGGGGATGGGACAGGCTTGTTGAGCAGCCCTGCTCTCTGCATTGTGAAACTGTGAGTAGCCATTTGACGGGCAGAACCAAATTAGGTCAAATCACTGCATCAAAGCCAGGCAAGAAAAAACAGTGCAGATGAGAAGCAATAGCTGTGTGACCAGTTTTAGGGGATGTTGCGGTGTGGGGCTAGATTTTTGCCTAAACTCTTGGGGGAAATGCATTATTTATTTGCATTATTTTAATGCAATATTTATTACCGCATTAAACAATAAGCCTAAGATCTTTGTAACGGAAGAGGAAGACATTTGCTTGGTCTCAAGCAGAACACCCAAGCACAGCCAGGTCCTGCTTGTCCTCCTCCAGAAGTTCATTAGTGAATGAATTGCTCCCAACAGCTCGCTCTCTTTCTTCCCTGCCTTCCCCCTTTCCTGTCTTGAACTTCCAGCAGAGAATCGAGCCTTTGTTGTCGCTCTGGCGGTTGGTGAGCTATAACCCCCTCCAGCAGCCTCATGTGCCCCCACGGACCACACTCCACTCCAGCGGTGGGTGACAAGAGCCCCCCCTCTGTCCCACCAGCAGGATCAGGACCCAAGGCTGGCCCATGCCTGTGTCTGGATATGTTTCAGGGCTCTTCAGCACAGAAACGAACTGGGGATTTGCAGCCATTGAGATGTATCATCAGAGGATTTAAAGCATTACTAGGAGAGGAATGGGTTTAACGGATGTTCCTTCATTTCTAGGCTCTCTCTCCACCATACGCAGCCCAGCCTAGGTGATACACTGGCAACGAAAATGTGGGAAGAAGCAGAAGCAGCCTTGGAGACACTGAAGTGTCTCATTAATGGAGTTTATTTTTTCCCTCTGATCTTCTTAAGGACATTAAAAAATTACATTGGATCCTAATTTCCTTTTCTAGACGCGCGAAATGCTGTGAGGGGTACCGGCTATGCAACTCAATTACAGTACTAATGCATCTGTGAAGTCTAATTTACAGACACATTTTCAGATACAAGTCAGAAGAATCAAAATGCAGTTTATTAAAGCTGTAAGGGGAACATACTGTGGGGCCAGTTCTTACGCTGCGGTAGCTTCAAGGGTTCAGTAGCAATGAGCTGGACTACAAGGATGGAGAAGCTTTTGTCAAATGTCAATGTGCTTTGGATCGTGCCTGCATTTAAAAAAGAGATCACAATGGTTCTCATCAACGGTTGTAGAAACCAGATGCCACTGTTTGGTTATTGAGGTTTTACTTCCAGGAAGCATGTAAATCCTCTATTTTATCAACGCATCTCCTTTTTGTAATATGAGTGACAGATGGAGTAAGTGGAAATTGCATAATAAAATGAGCAGAAGCTGATATCAGTTTGAATTTGTTCAGACACTGATGATTATCTCGTGCTTTGAATAACAGACATCTGTATGCCTCATTAAAGCAGGAGTCTTTGGGCTACCGTGTCACAGCTGCGAGTTTTCCTAAATTTTCCAAATAAAACAACTGGTTTAACCACCAAAACCTCAGTGTTGTGGTATCTCAATAAAATTAAACAGCCTTGATTTTTCAGGACTCACCGGCTCCTTTGCATTAACGTCAAAGTCCCACAAAGGCAAAACCCACTGTGGGATTTACAGCACGTAAACAGTCAAATGAATCTGGAATTCAGTGAGAGGTTAACACAAAAGAGCGGAAAGGTGCAAAGCACAGTTTAATTAGATCATTATATTCCACAATGACCAGCACATGGATTATGAAGATTCAGCTTTAATAAAGTCCTGGACTATGCTTATTTTGGTAGAGAGCTGATATTCCCATGTAATATCAAGTTCAGTAATAATTATTATTACATTATTACAGATCCAGTGTGATCACCTTATGCAGCAAAGCACCCGTTTTACATTTCCAGCACTCAAAAGCACTGAGTAGCAATAATTTAGCTGAAGTAAGAGCTAGTGTTTTGAGACAGGAGAGGAACACACCTGAACATCACCACAGTGATCCAGTACTAAATCAGATCTCTTTACACTGGATCTGGGCCTAAGTTATCATTATCCACGAAGTCCAACTGGGGCTGTGACCAGTAACTGATAGGCAACGAACTGAATCTTACTTTCTCCATCTCTTGAGGGTTGCAGACTGCTGGGGCTGGTCAGTCAGGCCAGCCCACGAGCTGGGTGGGCTTGCTGGGTAATTTAAAGAAGCAAGCTGCTCTTCAGAATAGCCTTAACCAAACGTATCAGAAGTCAGAAAAAAACCAGATACAGTTTGAGAAGGAGTGATGGGGACAAAAGCCAAAGGGGTGGCTGAACTAGAAATGCCTGTAAACTAGGAAATGCAACTTTTGTGAGCTGAATAGCAATGAGATAACTGGACTGAGCTAGCAAGGACATGGAGTGATGGAGAGTTCGTATGAGAGCTTGCAGTGGGTACGTGGGAACGAGGGATGAGCACAAACAGTGTCTATTCAGTAGATTAATGAAGAATCAAGAAACTAAAAAGCAAAGGGTAAGTAAAACGCAGTTGTCCCATAGGAGTATTCACAGGCTTAATTGTGCTGTTTAATAAACCCCAAGTCAGGGTGCAGGAGGACTGCATGGCGGGGTCTGCACCGCCCACCACTCCGAAGCTTTCAACCTTTCCACCTGGGCCATGTTGCTCCCCTTAGCACCAACTCTGCACAGTCCTGGGGGGAACCATCTACCCAGAAGCCTGCCAACAACTTCTTACAACTCTGTTGGTTCAGGAGTACTTTTAACTGATCATAGAGGCCCTTTATGCCTAACTCACTACCCCTTAACTCCATCAAAGTGGAGGAAAATATTTCTAATGCACGTAAAATTCAAGACCCCAACAGCTTAGTTGCTATGAATCACCCTGTTATGAGTCATTACGAGATCTGTAAGGCTGCTTTTTGTTTATCTAAGAACAATCAAAACCTTCATCACAGGACTCCCTTTGTGCAAGATCACGTGGTGTATTGAGCAGTTACATATTGTGACATGAAAAAATTTTCTGAGAATGCTTTTTTTCTTGTAATAGAGTATTAATTGCATTTGTACAATACAGAAGTACATTATTTTCTGTGTGGTTTTGTTTCCAGCCACATTACCAGGCAGAAAAAATATTTTTCACAAATGTCAGTTCTGAAAAATAACTCTAAGGCACATAAATCATACAACAAAAGAGCTCTGAGAAAGCCCCTTACTGCTTCATTCATGTCCTGGAGCTTGCTGATCATTACATATAAAACACATGCTTATCCTAATAAAATGCGTTAGGATTTTATGGCACAGTGTCTTGAAATCACTCAGAAACAACCTAGAAATGTCATTAGTGGGTGACTGCGCCCATGACATGTGAATTACAGCTTTTGCCCAGTATTTTATTTTATACTCTGAGAAATTTGATCTACTCAAATCATAATTATTTTCATCTGAACATTAACCCTGCTCCGTCTATGGGTGAGTGACCAACCTGGCTCCAAGTTCATTCCCCTTGGAGAGCAGAGCGCACGCCAGCACATTAGGAAAACAACAAGCCAGTCTCTGTTTCATGTTAAGCTGAAAACATCTGGTAAAATAGTTCTTGTTATAGTTGGTGCACCCTGAACAGCTACTTCGAGGTAGCAGGGCAAGCACCAGTATTTCAGAGGAAAAACGGTAATAATGTGCTATTTTATCACTTGGCAAAGATGATGCTAAATAAATCATGCAAACTATTCAGTGCTGAGGGACACGTTATATTTTCTGTTTCTGCTCTTTGCTCAGTCTGACGTGACTTTAGTACATGCACAGCTGAGGAAAAAAAGGCCTTTCTTAATCTCTGAAGAATGGCTTCCTCAATATTGATTGTAAAAAGGGTTTTTCTAGGTGAACGGTCAGAACCTGGGGCAGCTGGAGCAACTGTGAGGAATGACAACCATCCTAGAGCTTCCTCTACAGCTGGGCAGGCCTTCCCCATTTTCCTCCTTTTCCTTCCTGCATCTTTCCTAATGGTGTGCTGAGATGAACGCTTGTGCCGGCAAATCTCTCTGCATCCTTATGTCACCCCAGAAGTCCCACGGGGGAGGATGCTCACCAATGCTATGCATACATGCAGCCAAATCCCGCTGAAGAGAGCGTGTGCAGCATCAGCAGCATTCCCCTGGATATCTATGCTTCCCTGCTCGGAGTTCAGGACTGACAAAAGTTATGATACCCGAAAGTACTCTATCAGAATAGCAATAAACATTCACTAATGCAAGAGAGTGCCTGATTTTCATGAAGCCTTTCTTCACAGCCACTTTAAACAGAGGATTACAGTCCCCTTGACGTAGCATAAATCCTGGGTGACACGTTGGATGCCGTGAATCAAATCTACACTCCAAGAGCTGCCACCAGACAGTGGCTGGCTCCTGAAGGCAAGGGGAGAGAAGCGCAGGAGGAACGCCCCTTCCCTGCTTCGCCGTGCTCATTCAGTGCGAGAGCTACGAGGCCATCGAGCAAATCAGCATCGTGAAAACATGATTTCAATGTCTCTAATGTGTGACAGCAATCTTTGCTACACTGCCCTGCTAATGTGTCTCAGCTGTCTTCTTCGGTCTTCCACACTGTGGGAGATACTAGATTGGTGCTTAGCAGCTTGGGTAAATCAAACCTGCTGGGATGCCTGCCTTTTGTCCTGGGACTTGTGTCCATCACCAGCCAAACCAACCAGCGGCTCCATTCACGGCTGTTTGCAGATCCACACTTTGACCACGGGACTGCAAGGACCTTCTGGCTTTCCCCTCCTCTGCGTGTGACTTTTGCCATGTCCTGATTATGTGCTGGGATGAGGATGGGTATGAGCATCCCCTGGCATAACCTGGGGACGCAAGTCGGGAGGGTTGGCGGGGGGAGATTTTTATTGCTTCACTGGTCTTTATTGTTTTCTCAAATTTTCCCAACCATGTTCAGAAACACGGACAGGCTTGAGTTTGGGGAAGGGGAAGGACTCAGTCCCGTTCTCAACGGTAAGCATTTTGTCTTACATGCAGTATGCACTTTGAAATGGATGTTGTTTTGAATTGCAAAGTTAGATCAGATGTAAACTTGGACCAGGGACTGCAACTTCAGCTGAGAAACACATGTTTTTCAGGTGTTCTCACTACACCTGATTTGGCTAGCTGGATACTGCTTCTTTGGCAGTGATTGCAAAGCAGAGTTTTTGTAATAGACGAATGGGAATAATTCCATATTACACAAATACAAATCAACCAAGTATAAATAGATCAAATATAGACAGATGTAATAATTGCAATAGATCGCATTTTGAGGAAGACTGCTTGTCTTCCTAAGAGGTTAGTTACTGTATCAGCCAGATTAATATTTCTTTCCTGAAATCTGATTGTCAAAGAATTGAATAATGGCTCAAATGTTATACTCATATTGTTTCGCTGTAAACGATGAGCTTGAAATTTTGAGACATCACATAAGTGCCATATACTCTGGGTGTGAAACGAGAAAACTTGTTTAGTCAATGTGGATATTTGCAATGCATTAATTTTCACATTCCAAGGATAAATAGCCTTCTTTCCACCTGATGTTACAAAGTCATACAAAAAACCAAAGTCTCTTGTAAACTAAAAAGAAAGGAGAGGTTGTAAGGAAAAATATAAATGGAGGAAATGATTCAAAGACATAGAAGGAAATAAGTAATCTAAACAGCTGTAGTATCACAAATGCAGAAAATAATTTCAGACATAAGAGAAACATGGTTGGCAGTGATAGCTATACAGCTGTGTAGATATAAAGATGTAGAGATACAGAATTCATATAATGATGTCCTTTCCACTTGGAAAGATGTAGTCAACTTATGTCATATTTCTTTCTTTAGAATAATGAAAGACAACACCCCCACCCCCATATGTCTCTAAGGAAAAGTAGAACTTAAATATTATCATCTTGGGTGAAAAGTAAATAAGGACATAGTTGACGAAGTGATGGGGAAGGACAGAAAAGATGCTAGAAGAGCAGACTGAGTTTAGTTCAACAGTAACAGAAGATTCATATTGATCTGGAAATAAGTCCATCATTCAGTCCTTCTGTGGTGATGGTACTCTTGCTGCCACAATAACCTTGGAGCAGCCAAGGTGTGGAACTCAATTATAGATGGTGGAATAAAACAGACTGAATGAAATGGTTTTATACTGGAATCTGTCATTTATCAAAGAAGAAACTTTTTCCCCCCTTTCATTCTAAAATGTTTCTTAGACTGGAGATGGAACCACTGCCCTAAAACGAAGGTGAAAGGCTTTCCTCTGCAAGGTCATGCCCCATGGTAAATTCATAGGACATATGAACTCCAGGATCTCATAACAAAAGTTGAAATTTTCTTTCCCAGGGATGAGTGTCCTATCAATCAGATTAGGGACTCTCACCAGACTGATTCCTCTCTTTTTAGCATCATTTGATCTTTCTGATCGACAATGGCAAAGTCTTACACCACCACCCAATGCTCACAGCTCACCCACCTGTCATTTAACCCATGGTGTTTCTGATTTTGCAAAATCTTGAAAAAAATCTTACCATTCAAAGTATGAGAATTATTTTGAATTCTCAGAAATGGAAATGAGGAAACCATGTTGCAAAACAGGAAGCTTTTGTCCCTAAACTCTTCCACACAGCAACATGTAAGAATAAGTCCCAAAAGACTGAAGTCAATTTAAACACCTTTTACATTTTTTTATCAGACATTTCTTTCTTAATGTGCCTAGTTTTTCTTTCCAGGCTGACACAGGGGCTAATGTGCTAAAATTCTTGTGGATTCCTTGCTATTAGGTAGAAAAAGCTCATTTTTCTCTTTATTGAATTAGCTACATAAAAGGCAGAAGAAGATCTTTTACACTTAACAAGCTACAGTCAAATGCAGTGAGATAGTTGCAGTTTTATAGAGCATCCTTCACTAAATGAAATTCTAACAAATGAAAGTTCAGCACTTAGAAATACGCATCTGTTCAAACTGTCATGTAAAATCTTTTGCCTTTAACTTCTGTTATATCAAAGTTTCCACTTATATCTAGAGCTACAAAGTCAGACTGATTGCCAATGCTAGAAATGGATGAGTCCTTTAAAAAAACTTCTCCGTTAAAATAATTTTATGCAGTCCTCAAAGCAATAACATCAGAAATACAAACAGCCCCAGAAGCTTTATTTTAAAGACCACATAGAAAAAAGGAAATATTTTAATATTAAAAAGTCTTTTATATAACTCCCCCAGTCCGGGAGTGAGGGGAGAACCTCTGCTAAACCTTTTCAAAATATGTGAGCCAGCTTTTGCTGCAGACCCTGGAATGTCTCAGGCTGGGTGTCGAATTGTATTAGCTACCCTTCCATTGCCCCATCCACGAGAAGGGCAGCTGAAGTGTTACTGCTGATGGCATATGGACTGTGCCAGCATCAGTATAGGAAGGTGTGTACTGGAAAGTGCAGCAGTCAATATGCAAAATATAAATCGATGACATTTCTTTGTAGCTTTAATAGCTGTTGCCTGCCAGGCTGAAGCTGTTCAGACTTGGTTACACATTCCTGATAACACTTGGATGATGTAGTAGGACTTGCTTTCAATAGACATTACCTATCTTCTGTCAAACCTTTCTTAAACTGTCTGTGAAGCTATTCACACATCTTCCTTTCCAGCAGCCACAAGCCTTCGTGAGGAAGCAGACTACCTTGTTGCAGGCTGACCTCCAACAAGAAAGATTTCTGCATGACCAGTTACGTAGTACCCAATGCAATGTCAACAACTGAGAATAATTAAAGATTCCCAGAATGCTCCTTAGACCTCTCTCATGTCTGATGACTCACTGTTGGGTGAGGTTTGCATTTTTTTTGAAGTTTGTGCGTTGCAAATGTTCAAGGGCCTCAGATCCTGAATCTGAACTAAGCTTTAACTCAGCCACATTTTCCTTGTGGACTGGGAGCTGTGATGTGTTGGGAGTTGCTTCAACATTCAGATATTTTCAGGAAAAAGATAGCAAACTAGTAAAAATCAAAGCAAACAGTAATTTCCACCACTACAATTGGCCTGAGAAAATTAAAAGGAAGGTTACGCTGATTTCCCAACCAAATCCTACTGATTCTTACTTTTTAGCATGTATACATTTCTAAGATATCCTCAGACAGCTTTCTGGCTAATACCAATAGATGTTATTATCTACAAGCAAGAATGCAGTATGAGAGACAAGGGTATTGCCCTTAACACTTTTTCCTCAAAAAGCCAAAGTAGAGCTCATCATGTTGTTAAGAAAACATCTCTCTGAGGTAATAATCTCAACTCATGCTCACTGATCTCAGTCTGTGTCCGTACCTGACACAGATACCGATCTGAAGTAAAACTGAGGACAGAGCCATGCAGAGACCCCTTCAGCATCCACACATGCCGAGCGATTATATGGAAACTGTCTCACTGCTGGTCTGTAGCCCCCTGATCTCACACGAGGCCCATCCAAGAGATAGCAGCTGAACAGGATGGCACGGGTCGGCTGTACTGCAATGCTCTAGTACCTCCATCCTCCTTCTCCTGACTGAAGCCAGCCGCACACAGATTTATTTCTCATGTCCTTATTTATTGTTGGTTCACCTTGCTTGAAACATGGCTGCTTCCCCTCTTTGAAAGGTGCCTAGTGTTTTCTAGTATCATCTAATGGAAGTTCTTATCAACTGCTGTAATATATTTGGCATCTCCATAAAGCAGCACACCTTGCTGGACCACAAGAGGAAACTACAAACCTGTAAATATCCCTGTCCCCTTGTCACTCTGCCTCCAAGGATACATCTGAGGGGGACTGCGAAGGCGAGAAGCCTGCCATGATCTGGACCTGTGCTGGGAGGTGAGGGAAGGAGCAGGGAAAACCCGGTGTGCTACCTCAGGGGACTTCTTGTCAGACCAACAGCTGTCCCCAACGTCAAGTGCACGCTCAAGAGACTGATGTGAATGCTTAGTTGTGTTCCTTAAGCAATACATGAGTTACATGGGTTTGCTTTGAACTAGAAGAGAAAAATGGGGTGCTGGACATCTGGGACTTTCCCACTGATGTAGCAATGCATTGCCTGGATCTGTCCCTCATTCTTTTAATTCTGCTGCAAAATGTGAAAGAAAAGTTCCAGTACGTTTTTGACAATCCAGCTGCATCAAAAGAGCTCCCAGTTCTACCATCTGACTGTCAGGTAGTTCAAAACTAAGCTTCTGTCCTTCTCCCTCCCCTTTCCAAGGCTTTTTTCATGCCAGAGAATGTCACAAAACACACGCAAATCAGACATGGGAAATAAATTTATAGAAATGCTCAGAAAAAAGCTCTTCTCTAGAAGGTGAACAGGTTGNCCCCGGTGTTTGATAGATGTATAGTCCATGTGCTGGGAGCAGATGGCACAAAAACAGTAGGAGCTGTGTCCAAGGTAAGTAAAATGCCTTGTCATGGACATTCCCAAAAGAGAGGGAAAATATGGTTCACAATTATCCCACAGGCAACCTGCAGGCCTTCCCAGCCTCTTAAACTTTGTTCCAGATGCAAATAGTACTCTAAAAAATCATACTCTAAAAAGAAGGACTTGAAATGTAATAAGCTTCTATCAACAGCTTTAAACTTAGAATCTACATTTATGACACTTTAAGTACAACAGATGGATCCACATAATTAGCATCTTATCTGCATATATTTGTAGATGAGAAAAGAGTACTCTTAATGAGCAAGCAGGGAGCCTGTAGTTTCCTAATACGCCAAAGTCTTTGGGCCACAGCTCTATCTTTGCACCAGATATAAAATTTCTACCGGCATCACAAGGAGCAGTGCAGGTGGAGGATACCTTAATCCTTTAAAAGTGAAGAAGGCTTTTAGATGCCCTGCCTCCCCAACCCCACACACAATTTCTATAATTCCAAATGTGAAAGGAAGAGCAAGAACAACTTTAGGAAAGAAATAACCTTACCTCAAACACTGTTAGACCATCTAGACTTAACTTTTTAAAACCTCCACTAATTACATAGGGCCTGGTAGGGCTCCTGCTATGAACCTGACATACTCAGGTTTCTGTAATAGCCAGTAGTTTTCAGAAAAGACAAACCATTTTTGCTTGTATGTCATGATGGATGCTCCAGGCACAAGAAATACCAATGATAGATCATCTTATTTCTTCTTTCAGAGATCAGAACTAATCTTATCAAAAAAAGGAAGAGAATTCAATAGATTATAAGGGCTTATAAAAAAATGTATAAAAGAGAACTTATCCTTGATTTTTGAACGTTCAACTTCTTGTGCTTTAAACCGACCAGAGTTTGGGCTCCAATATTAACAGTGTTCATACACTGACTAAAATGAGCCTATAGTTCATTGACTTTCATTTATCCTGCCTTGAACTATTTAAGCAACTGAACCAAAAGTCACACATCAATAAACAACAAGCCAGTGGAGAGGCAAGAAAATAGTTATAATGTTGTCTCACCCTTGCTCAGGTAGGAAGAATATCCACCTGAACCTTGCTTCAGGACCCTACTGCTGAACTACCTCCCCATGGGCAGTGTGAAAGAAGCAGGTATTGAGGAGACACTGGAGGAGATGAGAGCTGTGGACTGGTGAGCAACTTCCATGGGTGAAAGATGTGAAGAAAACACTCCTGACAATTGGGAAAAGATGTGGGAAGAAACAAGTGGAACCAATTAAAAAATTAGACCTATCACTCTTGTAAATCCTTTTTTTTTTTTCTGTAATGGCCCTGTATAGAGCAAAAAAAGAAGTCTGAACACTTTCCGTATTTTAACTTGGAAACTAGACCAGTCATTTTAACTGACATTTTAGTAAAAATGAATTTATACTTGAAATTGTGAATTTGATAATTTCTGACAAACTTTAGAAGGAAAGTCAGATGTAAATTTCAGATTTGAATAATGCAAGTACTGAGCAGCAGGGACAAGCAGTTACAGACATAATGTGTTGAAGACGATTAAAGTCAGAAAGATGAGTCTGCAGCTTCAGCACAGCAATTCTTCTGCCATTTTTTTAATTTGAGGAAAATTGAAGTAGGCACCATATGCCAGCAAGAGGAACCGCAACAGATCTATGGCTAAAAGACATAACTTTTTTTTTTCCTTCTCTACTTTCTTGTTAATTCTTTCTTTCTTTCTTTTTTAAATTTTCTTCCTTTTTCTCCTGCCTCCCTCCCTCCTCATCTCTTGGTCTCTCTCTCCCCGCCCCAACCCGTCTTTCTCAAAAATCCCTTTTGCTAAGAAATTGTACAAAAGGAGCAACTGAACAAAAGAAAGTACCATGCCAAAACTGTATCAAGTTTGATAGTTTTTGTTATTGAGTCAGTAGAATTTGAATCTATTCAAAATCTGTGAGTTTCAATGTATTCAAATTTTATAGGATTAAAAAATCTGAAATTTTGGATTGTTTTATCTCAGTATTTTTCATCCCTGATTTTGTTTCAAGACACAAATGATAATTATTATCTTTTGCATACTAAATGATTTGATTCTACAGGAGGATTAAACATATTGACAACAATATACCCTTCCCAAGGAACAGAAGAAACTACAGCCAATCCACAACAAGAAACCACTACTGAGCTTAACAGGGGCATCGGCTAACTAACACATGATAGCACAGAGAGCGCTGCTTCCGCTGAAATAAAATTAAGGCCCCAGTTTTGAATGAGAACGTTTTGACAAAGCCCTGCATGTGGAGTGCAGACTTATTTCAAGCCTGTGCCGTGCTGCACCTCTCCCTTGGCACAGGACAGACTCAGCTGGGGGATGGTGACGAGGAGCCCACAGGCAGCTCCCATTCGGTAACAACAATTACACCAGCTGCGTCACCTTGCCTTTATCTAACAGTGCAGCAACAAGTTCTCATGCGGACGTCCTCTCCGTTTGGCAGTAGAAATGATGAATGGAGTTGTTTTCTTGTAAGAAAACCCTGTGAGAGCTTGAATGACCAAAATGGGGTAAGAACGGCAGAGACAGGGTCTGCATGGAGTGTTGTGCCCGGACTGGAGTTCCACACCGCACCGCACAACTCGGCGTCCCCAGCACCCCACAGCAGACAAGACTATTTATGATATTGCCTTTCTCTTTGTAGTGTTAAATCCAATAAATGGCGCCTGAAGTGATACTTTGGAGAGCCTGAGTGCCTTTCTTACCAGGGTCATAATGAACCAGCATCTCCTGGTGCAACACAGGTGCCTATGTCTATGCCACTGAACCAAGGCTGTTCTCCCAAGAAGGCCTTCTGCCTTTAAAGAAGTGGTTTTGAATGAAGCTATAGTGGGTCAGTGCCAAAGAGCGGAAAGAACAAAACCATTCAGTGGTCTTCTATACACACAGACACTGTTAGTGTTACAAACCATATTTCAAAATGACTTGCAGCTAGTAAGAAGATCACATTTACCATTTCACCCTCTGCTCTAAATTCCTATCAGCTCTTCTTATCTCTTCATGTACAAAAGAAAAAAAACGTGATGAAGACTAGTGCAAAGAAAATAAAGAGCAAGTGTCCCTTTTCAGAAAAAATAGCAGAGATCAAGCTGCTGGGAAAAGACAGCTGCTGCTGGGTTTCATGTTGACATTTGTCCCCACAGGAGGAGTTAAACTCCTTCCACCAGGACTCGGTGAGACACAAATAATGGTTAGAGGAAAGCGGAGAGTCACTGCATTATTTCATTTGGCTGTGAGAATTGTGTTACCCTCCCCAGTGACAGCAAGACACCCGGAGGGAGGTTTGCAGCAGCACAACGTGGGCTGAGCCGCCCTGCAGCTGCAGGCAGGAGTTTTTAGGGTTCCAGAGGGGGCGGATTTAGCGGTAACTCCTCAGGACTGGGTCACAGCCTCTGCAGCTTCACTCACCTCGGAGGATCTCAAATCATCAAATGTCCATGGCATAAGCGGAGAGCTGACCCTCCTGGCCGATTTCACTGGCAGGCTTGCCAAGGTAGGTAAATAAACGATACAAAACCTTCTAAGGTGGCTCATTCTGCTGGCAGATGTTCAAGTAGGATGCCGGAGCAGACACCTCAAGCCCACAGCATGTGTTGCTGCCCCACAGCTGCCACCTCTAAGCCTTGGACCTTGTTTTTTCCCGCAGATATCCCCATATCTCTTAGGCATGGACAGGCTATCACACAGAAGGTAAAATAACATCTTGTGAACTTCCCAGCTGATGGCTGCCTGCTTAAACTAGGCAGGTCTCCGTGTGACTCTGCGTAGCTCTCGGCTTCCTTGTCTACTGCCATGTGAAAGAAGGGAGCTGTTTATTTGGGGGCAGTTTCAGGAGAGTCCGGTCCCAGCAATGCCGAATGCCGCTGAGGATATTCTGATCCTCACGAGGGCTACTGACACCTTCAGACACTGCTGAGGCCAGTAAAAAAGTGACAGAATTAACCAGGCTCAAAATCACCTATAATTAGAGTTCATCTAAAACCTTCCCTTTACTTCGTTGACCACTGTCTGCCCTAATCGTGACTGAGTGACACTACGGCATTCACACAAAATCTCCATCATTCATGAAAAAATCTAACTGAGAAAAGTTTGCCATTAAAACCGGAAGGAGGGTAGAATCACCTGATATTTCATCTACAACACAGATGAACTGCACCTATGAAGGAGAGCTCAAAGGAGACACAGTAAGCCATTTCCAGAGTTTTTCATTCCATTTTCCAGCTGATCTGAGTCAAGTTCAAGAGGCACAAATGACTTGTCAAAAGGGATCAGACATGAAGGAAATCAGTAACCCAGGCAAGGCTGAGAACCAGCTCCTGGAGAATCAGAGTATTTTACTCTGGTCAGTAAAGAACAACTGGCTAGTGAAATATTGATGTGGGATTCGTGGTAAAGAGGAGTTGCTACATGAAATATGCAGAATAAAGATTTTCCAGGCTGTAAAGAGTATTGTCCAGAATATTTAGCTTGTATAAACCCCCAAAAGCCAGAGATGCTGACAATGATGTTTGAATGAGCACAGAGAGAGTTTTAGCATTCCCTTGCTGACTGATGTATTTTCCTTTCAGCATACAGTTTCAACGCAGGCTGGAGAGTCATTAAACGTCAGGAGAGATCCTGTTTTGGAAATGAAGGTGTCTGCGTGGGCGTAAGATTAAATGTTCCCCCATCTTTCAAATGACTCAATGTCTGAAATACCCAAATGCAATATTTTGGTTGAAACGCTGCTTAATCCAAGCCTAGCCATAACTTTAACCGTTCATAGAGATCTGCAAAAGGGCAAAGTATGCTATCTGTCATTATACTGAAATTAAGAGATTTTACAACCCTTCTGTTCAGTGCTTGGTTCTCTTGGCTGTGTTGTCAAGATTAAGCAAAACAGCACAGACAGCAGGATTTTATAATATCCTTGACACGGCTGCTACCACCTCTCGTTATTATTGGAAAGCTATTTGTCTGAAGCTACAATCTGTTTAGCAAATGACAAAAACATGAAGTTGGGATAACGGAGAGCAGGAGGGAATTTTCAACAAAGAGCATGAATCATGGCTATGGGGTGCAACTTGTATATTCAGAATTTGAAGTATTCTGTGGGATTAAATGTGGGCATGGGTCCACAAGACTCTCTATCCAGTTCTAGGGTGCCTTGTATCAGAGCAAAAATTGCAACAGCCACATGATATAAAGTACTGAAGAGGTAAAAATTCATTACAGTTATTAAAATTTGATAAAAATTTTGAAAGCATTACTTTTTACTTGATGCCTTTGTTTCAAAGGACCTGAAGCACTCTAACTTCAGGCTGGACAACACGTCATCTGTCACACAACAGCCAGCATAAAACTCAGTGTGCACCTTGGCAAATTCAATAGGAATATGACCATGGCTTAGTCCCTGTCCTGGATCCCTCTGGTACAGACAGGTGATTTTGCAGTGCAAAGATTCAGAATTAATGAACATGGAATGATGGCCTGATTGCTGTCCCAGTAACTAATTGGTGATGAGCAGAGCTGTTCCCCCAGACCACGTCCAGAAATGCACACTGCAGCAGGCATCACTAATGAAATGAGGGGGGGCTTAACACGCTTCAGCTGAGTCTATCCCTGGCATTAAGCACTCAGCCTCTGAAATTCAGCCTTCTGTAAGAAGATCCCCACCAGCGGTGAGGCAACATAATCACTGGTTACTTTTGAAATTATTGGCCATGGGTTATGCCCTCTGGATTTCAGAAAAAACCACCTGTGACTGTGATTTGTGGTGAGCTTTCTTCACCAAAAAACATCGCAGGCCATGGAGATTAAAACAGCATGCCTCAGAAACTCAGCAATTTACCCTTGAGGTATTCGATAAGAGTGTATTCTTGTGACTACAGCATGGTGTACCACGTCCACCAAACTCCTGCAGCTACTAACACTTGGAGTAGCAGAGAAGGACTACAGAGGTAGGGTGAGACTTCCCCCAGACTGGAGGAAAGCCATGAACACGACATCCCAAGCCCCTGGCATTCACCGCTCTGCATGAACCGCTGCAGGGATCTGAGGCAATGTAGCTGCCCCGAAGAGAGACTCAGGGAGCTGCCACCACCCACCTGTAAACTCACAGCCCATCCTGGTGGATGCAGCCACTCAGCAGCTCCAGGGCTGAGCTACGCTCCTCTTTCTCTGCTGCTGGCGTGGGGTTTGCTCCAGACCTTCCTCGGGGCTAAACTCAGCCTGCTGCGGGAAGGCAGCGGAGAGAAGGAGCTCAGTCCCACAGACTGTGAAGCTCAGAAGTCATCAGGCAGATGCATTAAGGAACAATTTACAGTTTCCTTTCTCCGGAGAGCAAGCCTCTCAAATATTGTATTACCGTCCTTCTAGCAAACCCCATGGAATTTATTTTCTGTTACACACTGTATACATTATCTGCATGAATCATTAGTGCTAAACAGCGTTTACAAAATGAGAAAGCAGGTGATAGTGTTGTTTAACAGCATTAAGCTATAAAATGAAGGCTGCTTGTCAAGCGAGCAAAACACTGGAGCTGAAACTGAAACAGTTCAGCAATGAAAATGCAGAGAGAAACAATTATTGAGTAATGCTCTATATTATTTCTAGCAGGGTTATGTCATAATTGGCCCCTGAATTGAAAATAAAAACAGCATTGGCTTGTAAAAAAAAAAAAAAAAAAAAAAAAGATAAAGCCAAAAATATGTTTCTTTTTTTTTGAGTATTCGTCAAGGAAACAAAAATCCCAAACTGATTAATTTCTGTGTCAGCACTTTGAACAACAGCAAACGCCCTGAAAAGCTCATTTCTGGCACATTCGCACCAGGGCAGTGCCAATAGCCCATCGGTTCACGCATCCATGCAGGGCACCTCAGCAGCAGATTTTGTTCCCTCCTGGCCTCCCCTGCCCCATGTCAGGGTTGGCCCAGCCGAGTCCCAGGGCTCGGACTTGCCCCCTTTGCATGGAAGAAGTAACTATTTGGCGAGACAAAGAGTGGAAGAGCCTGGAGTCCGCTTGGGAAGGCAAACTCCTTTTTCTTCCATCCCAGTGCAATGACTAGTTAAGTACTTTATACTTAATAAAACAGCTTCCAGAAGTAGGGCTGCAAGCAGCCCCCTGGGGAGGCATTTAGCTCCCTCACGGACAGGGGCTCGCACCCCCTGGGCAGCAAGGGCAGCATCGGCAGCATCCCGCTCCAGCTCTCAGGTCCTTTCAGAGACCGCCTGCTCCTCAGCAGCCCCTTGGTGACCCTCATCCCCCAAACGTCCTCAGCAATCTCAGGGCGAGCTCCCAAATGCTTTCCAGATGACTAAAAGCCATGCTTTTCAACAGGGCCACTTCTCGGCACAGGGGAAGGAGTAGGAGGACTGCTGCTCAGTGCAGAGGGTTGAACGAACGGGAGTGAGTGCTTTACGAGCCCCGTTTTGTTGTCGTCGTCTGGTTCACTGGCTGCTGGGGTTTCATTAGTCAACAGGAAACACTGTCCCCGGCTAATCTGGAGAAGTCAATCTGTAATAAACTTTTGCTTGCTAGAAGTGATCCTGGATGAAGAGATCAGCGTGGCTAGAGTGAGTCTGAAAAAGAGGCTTTCGGCAGTAATCTGCGTTGTCAGGTGTCAGACAGCAGAGGAGTCCCCTTGCTAATGCACATTACAAGTAAATCCTCTCCCCACACTGCCCTCACTGTAATATCTATCTATAGCACTATTTTTGCTTTCCTGACAATTCCTCTAGCTATCCAAGAAGAGAATTTAAATGTCCTGCTCTTCTTCTAAGAGTTTGCCCCTGGAAGCCCATTAAATCTTACTCAGCTACGTATACCTCAGAGAAAATAAACTGCTATGCCATGATTAATCATCTCAGATCCAGATATACTTGTGAGGTGGAGATGCACTGAAAATTACTGAAGACGTTGAAGGCTATTAGAGCAAACTGAAGAAGAAAGAGAAAATGAAAGCCCCCATGCACTAACTAGAAGGCAGGGGGAGAAAAAAACAAAACCCAGGATTAAGAAAAAAACAGAACCACAACCCAAACGGAACCTCTTCCTACTACTTGAAAAATGATGTCACTGAACATCCCACTGCTCTTAGGGAAAGGGTGAAAATGAAAACACACGACAATGACTAGTCACATGGAGGTAGACACTTGGATACTACATGATGAATACTATGTTGGGAAGGGAAGGGAAGATGGTCTATAAGGAAAAGCAGAGCTTGTATGTAAAAAAGGAAAGGAGAAAATTATATGATAAAATTGTGCTACCTAAAATGAAGAAGGAATAATAGCTATAAAGATTAGATTCCTCTTCTTCTAAAAAAAAGATCTTGGTTTTAAAAGCAAGTGCCTTGCTTTTAAATATCCTGGGTCCAAACCACTATCATCCCAATTGACTGAAATTGCATTTTCCAGGCAAAAAACACTGTTGTAACAGCTGCTTCTGGAAAATTCACATGCCTGGAATGGCATATACCTGCTATGTAGTTCCAGTGGCAGTGATATAGCAGGAAAGCCACTGCAGAGTGAGACCAGATGGTAAGAGCGAAACAGGAAGTTTCTGCAGGTTTTTTTAAAAATAAATAACAACTGGGGGAAAAGCAGAGAAAGCTAGGAAAAGGCAAAGTGCAGAGCAAAAAAAGAAAAAAAAAAAAGAGAGCTAAGCCTGGTGGAGAACAAAAGGGTATGCAACGTGAAATCAACATAAGACAGCTCCTCCTCATCTGCACACTATGAAAACATTCCCTACAGATAACATGGACATCACAGGCATACTCTGCTTTTGCAGTTTACATGTGCTTTTTAACACAGGTTTCTTCATTCAGTGACTTTTCCTCAGTTTGACTCTTCAGATGACATCCTATGGTTTTAGTACCAGATATGTGAAATGAGAAGACACTAAATCCTACTTTTTACTTGTAAGGTTCCTCTCACCCTGGTTTCCTGGTCAGGCAGTTTTCACTCCCACAAGGGGTGCTGCTGCCAAATGATTTAAAGGGTTTCCTATACGACCAAGGCCAGAGTATATTATCCCACACACACTAGCAGTGCTATGGTGTTGCCCCAGAAGGCGATGCAGTCCATGTCAGACCAAAAAGCCAAGGAGGAGTTCAAAAGTTCAACACAAACCTCTTCTGAAGTGCCATGACCTTGTCTTCTTAAATGTTGTTGGTTTACCTCTTCTTCAGGGAGAGACCACCATAGCCTCTTGTTTTTATTGTTATTTTTTAAACAGCGTCCAGTGGCCCTGAAGAATCCCGACTCCAACCAAACCCATGCTGCCACCGCTCCCAGGACAGATCGCAGCAGTGAGGATCACAGACAGCTGCTGACCACATGGTGTCTGGCACAGCACCAGCACCATTCGTCTTGTTTTGTTAACTTCACAAAGGGCATGGGTGCCTCTCGGCCACAGAGTCACATCAGAAAATAAGATCAGATTAAAAGGCTCAGGACTGGTGCCAAAGTGATATTCAAACTATTCTGAATACCTGCAATCAGCTTAAATATTATAAAACAGCAAGCTGCATCCTAATCTCCATCCCCTCTTCCACTTCATTTATTTCACATTAAGCAATACATTCCTCAAGTTACTACTGAAATCGTTTCTCTGAGCACCATAACTAATTAATCCCTCTGCAAATGGATAGTGCTGTTCCAGAGGAACTGCAAATATGGTGCTTGTCAGTTCATTTGATAGTGCTTGATACATGTGGCAAAGCCTCAACTTTATGATCAAAGTTGCATCAACACTTACCCAAATTAAAGCCTTCTTAGAGCTACAGCGGAAATATGTCCAGGGCTATAAGCAAGCATATGAAAATTACTCTGATTTTATTGATTCTCTGAGCTGGCACCCAGTCCCGCGTCTTTCACAGATACACTGCCGCTGCACATTACGAAGATGTCTCTTCTTTGGTTTCACCTTCCCCTCAACTACAGCCTTCTTGGCAGTAAACAGAGGATGTAAAACACGAATCCTATCACATAGTGAATGCACATGAGGAAAAAGGCATTGCCCCCACTGGCCGTCATGTCACAACTTTCAAGAAGTCCCAGGAACAACAGCATTTTGAGGCCAAGAATTGCTAGATGATTAAAACTCAACCAGATGCACTGTGCAGCAGTAGCAGCCTCTGTGGAAAATTCACGAAGGTTATCCTTTCAAAATGCTAATCAAAAGAAAAACTATTCACTTTGGTACAAGCCACTCTTTAAAATAACAAAAAGTGTGCTCATTTGGATTGCAAGACTATTTGTGTAAAGACAGGAAGAACATGGGTTTAGCATAATGATGAGGTCATGTTGTCAGAAGCCAGCCCAGGCAAACGCATTCTCCGGGGGCCACCAGTTTAAGGCAACAGAAAGAATGACCATGCTGGACCGCAGAGATGATTTTTTTTACTCTGCAAACAGCACGCTTCACTCTGCATTAGTGAAAACTAAGGTACAGAGCGTTTTTTCACCATTCAGCAGCACGTGGGCTTTGGCATTGCAGAGTCCATGCCCTTCTCTAAAGCCCAATGAATAACAGGTATTGATAGGCATTACAAGAAGTACATGTACACTGTTTCAATCAAATGTGGTTGGTTTTGAGTTCCAGGACTCTAGCTGAGAACACATCCCAAAACAGAGAAGACATTATCTTTGTTTTCTAGTAGTTCATCAAGAAATTCCCAGCTTGCTCCATGCTTGTCATTCTTAAAGCTGCTACCAATGGGTGGAAGAGAAAGAAAACCCTACTCACAGATGACAGCTTGACCAGTATTTGGAAATTACTTTCAATACAGAGCTGCCATAGAGATCATGCATTGGTAATTTCTTAGGATGTGCACAGGCACGAGATGGCCAAAGCCTGACTTCACTGATTGTCCAAGGAGACAAAGCAGGCTTAAGTGCAAAACTATTACAGTATGTTACTGTACGAAGAAGTATTGCTGGGAGAGCGCAGTCCGCAGAAACACATCTCTGCAGACATGAACCAGTGTCAACTCAAGCTGCGGGCTGCCCACAGAGGTTGTGGGTTCTCCATTCATGGAGGTATTCAAAACTCACCTGGGCACAGCCTGAACAACTTGCAGGATCTGCTTTGAGCAGGGGCTTGGACTAGAGACCTCCAGGGGTCCCTTCCCATCCACGTGAGCCTGTGACTCTCGTAAGCCAGCTTGGAGCACGGGCAGAACTGGCTGTAAGCACCTGAACTTGTGCAGATACATCTGTTTAACAGAAGAAATAGAGAAGGTGCTGTTTCAAACAGGAAAACGCTCACCGCTTAACCTTTCTGATTCCACGTGAGCAAGGTAGGTATTAGCTGCACTTTACAATTCAGGGAACTGAGTCGCAGAGGGCTGGACTAATGTACCCAAACCCACACAGTAAATCAATGCACAGTCCTGGGTCTCAGGGCATTTCAGTCGGTGACCTTGCCCTTAATCCTTTATTCCATGCTATTTCTCAGAAGAATCAGGGATTATCAGAATATGCTAGTTGAACAGAAAACGGTTCATATTTTGACCTCATTCAAAAGAGTTCTTTGAAGTGATTAATTTGTTTGTGCATTGTAATTTCATTTACACACAGTTCAGAAGTGGAGCATTCTCCCTTTTAATGGAAGCAATTAGAGCCTGTGCTTTTTTCCAATTAAGTGACCCCCCATCTTCTTCTAAGGGGTTGTAAAACAGAATTAAGATGATTCTAGGGCGGGAAAAAATCTATAAGACTAATTCATACTAGTTGGCCCCAGATGAGGTACTGAATTCCTCTATCAAAGGGTCTTATTCAACTGAGGTGTGGGAATACCCTCCTGTGATAAAAGCACATATTAGTCAAGAAATAGCTTTCAAGGATGGCTGCTGCCAACCAGCATAAATCAAGGAGTGCAATTGATTAACTAATTTAAACACTAAAGACAGCTTTGGTTGCTATGGCAATAAAAGAAAGGTCAAAACCCTGATGACCTTGGAGGCTCATGATCCTCTGGAGATTTCAGAAACGAAAGTCTGGAAATATATTAAAAGATATAATGCTAGCCAGATTGCCTTGTAATGGCTTGGCTGTTTTGTCAGCTGGAAGACAGACTTCACAGCATGTTTCGCACTAGTCTCCAGTGTGCAGCTAGCTCTGACTATCTGATATCTTTTCAGCATCAAAAATCAGCTGGGACATCTGAGAGCCTCAAACATTTCCTTTGAGCTCCATTGTTGGCCTGTTACTCTCAAATATCAGTTCCCTTTCTTATTGAGCACTTTATTAGCAAGTTCTTATCGCCAAGTTAGCTTCCTGGGTAGCTGCTCCTGAATTCATCGTACTTTTTCATCCTACATACTCCTTAGAGGCTTGATTCAGAGCCTTTTGGTGCATAAAAAGCCACTTTAGAAAGTGGCAGAAAGCAGCACCTGAATGTCCCAGGAGAAACCAACGGAGCCCACAGAGTTCAGTGGGACCCCGCCAATCTGCAGCACCTGAGGACGTGGCCAGTGATACTTAGGAAATACCTGGCCAAATGTTACACCCGACTGCTGTTTGATCTCGCCTGTCTTCAGTAGAACTTCATTAGGATCCTCCTGCTTTTACCCACCCGACCCTGACAGCAGCAGGCAACGTAGAAACTCTGACCGGATCAGCCCTGAATTCAGCTGTCACATTTTATCAACAGGCATCTGTGAGAGGCAAGCAAAAATAAGATGACTGTGTGACCACAACAGCCTTATTGTGTAAAGCATTTGCCAAAAATGCCTTGAATTTCAATAATTACATAGGCCAGCCTATTAGCCTTTTTTGGAAAACATGCTCTTCACTTTGAGACACACAAAACAGTCATATGTCTTGTGTTTGAGTACAAACACTGATTTCTTTTGTCAACATGGTAGGCAGTTTTTCTGAAAACAGGACTACTTCTGGGCAGAAGACCTTTGCTGTTTCAAAACAAATGCCGTTTCCAAGCAAAAAGCCTCAGAACATCAAGATTACCTGTTACTCCCCATTGCATTCGTAAAGATTCAGATTACATTCCCACCTTACTTTCTAGAAAATATCTAAGCATGCTTTCCTCAGTTTTTAATTAAGATGCTTATCTATAATTGGCATTACATTAGTATTGTATTGTATGTTAACCAGGCTAGCATCCACACTTGTTCTGCCTAAAACCACAGCCACCAAAATTACCATTGCAGCTGCAAACTGGCCAAAACCCTGAAATAAATGCATTCATGAGCACTTTATTTGTCTTTAGATGAGCCACTTAGGCTTATTTGTCTGTTTACCAGTTTTAAAGTATTTTAAACGCTGATCAATAAATTGGAGGTGTGTGCTTCTTAGTCACTAGGGGATTTTACAGACTTCTTGAAGAGCATAGAAAAAGCCGTTTTTGCCTGGGCATCATAGAGGAAAGCAGGACGATAAGGAATCAGTCAGTTCATTGGCTTAAGGAAGGTGGTAAGATTGATGGTCTGAGGACAAGGATTGAAGTTTTGTGTTGCAATGACACTCTAGACAATGCCTGATTCACCTTCAGCATGGCAGGCATAGGGCACCAGAGAGCATCAGTTCAGCTGCAGCAATCCCTTACTTTGTTGGCTGGCTGTAGTTTTCCTAACAAGAAAACACTCTGGGTCCGCTCCACAGGACATCAGGCTTATTTGAATATTAAATATTTTAATTGCCACATATCTTTACCCTCTCTTTTTTCTGCCCTGAATCCATGAAAGCTTTTGTGACAGCTGCATGCTGTTTATGTATGTGAGAGCAGATTATGGCCCACTTGGGAATGTCAGTCTTGATGCACAGACCTCTCCATTGCTCTTGCATTGCTCCAGCAAGAGCAGAGGGACTCATTCTTCCGCTATAAAACTGGAGGGTGCTGGGGAGGGTTTCACCTGTAAACGTTTTAGCTATCAGCATATCTACAACATTTGAGCTTACTGCATAGTATTCATACGCTACAAACTTCTGCCTCCATCCACAGGAGAGCTGCTGTCACTGAAGGAATGAAGTTTTCTCTGATATCCACCCAGATATCTACCTCTTTTCACTCCTGGAGAAGAGGGTTTCTGAGGAGGAACAGTAGACACTGCCCCTGGTCCATCTCTGCAGGGCACTTCCACCCAAACAGCCTCACTTCACTGCCAAGCTGTGGCCATAACCAGACTTTTCACCGTGAAAGCTGGAATTTTCACAAGAAGAAGTGCCAAATGGGAAAGTCCTGGGGAGCGGGGTCCCTAAATTCCTCGTCCTCTCCCAAGTTGCCATCCCCAGTTCCTTCTCCCTATAACACTTCACAATCTCAAGCTAAAAAATAAAACCCAACAAAATAGCCTCTCAGTCTTTTTTACAACATTTTGAAATCTTGGCTTTTGCTTCCCATTGAAAGGAAGACAGAGACGAGACAGGGAAACTGGCTTCAGGGGAAGGGAGCCACTGCTGTCCCTGTGCATGTGCCTCCCCAAGCGCCCCGTGGCTCCTGTCCCCACGTGGGGCTGTTTCAAATGCTTTTGGCCCTTCTGGCTGAAGTCTTCCTCAGGCTGCAGCACCAGGATGTGATGCAGCGTTTCATCCTCACGAGTGACTGTATCTGCAGTGGGCGGGGGGGGGAGAATACAGCAACAGAGAACATATACAAGCCAGCAGCGTACTGTGTCTCCCTAGCATTCCCTCTCCTCTGCTTTTCCCCTCTATCCAGCTTCCTACTCTTGCCTTTGCTCTCCTCCCCCACCAGCAGCAGATGATGCCCCTGCCACCACATGCTGCTGTCCCGTCACGGAAATAATGCCTGGGTTTCCCCCTCCCCTCTTCCCACCCACCCCCAGCTACGTGGCACTTGCCCAAGGTTTACAATGGAGGAATGTTAATAGGAAACCCGACTGAACCAGGCAGACATTTAGCAGATTTTCCACTCTGTGCTGCTGGCAGGGCTGAACACGGAGCCGTCAGAGCGTGGGCCGTCGACTGGGGCTCATCGATCGCTGGGCAGCCTAAATGCGGCATGTTTTATCTTCCTGCGCAGGCACGCCGCGGCAGGCAGCAATTGCTGCTGCCCGGCTGCTGCTCGCAGGTGCTGTACGTGTGCACCCCAGGGCCCTTCTACCAGCCCGCTGTTGTGCACTCTGCATCTTGTGGCCATGGAAGTGCTATAATGAGTTTAAGCAGCATGCCCTTACAAAGTTAAGAGGTGAGTTTGCATACCTTTTTATAGCCTCCGTGATTTTCTTCAGGCTTTTTCTTAAAATACATTTGGTCACTATAACTGATAGCCTGCAAATCACTAAGTTTCAGAAGAGCCTTTGGCTGTCATTTAATTAATTTTACGAAATTTCAGATTCAGGCCTTCCCTCAGCCAAAGTTTGCAGCCAGTTCAATGAGCACATCACCAGAGGGCTGAAGCCCACCTGCAATCCCAGCTGGCCCAGTGTCCCTTCTGTGATGGCCTCAGTGGGGATGGGCATCCAAAGCAATCACACCTGGGCAGGTGCTTAATGAAATGGGGAAGAAAGTC
This sequence comes from Pandion haliaetus, assembly GCA_013401275.1. Classification (NCBI taxonomy): domain Eukaryota; kingdom Metazoa; phylum Chordata; class Aves; order Accipitriformes; family Pandionidae; genus Pandion; species Pandion haliaetus. The sequence goes on along the minus strand of VYZV01043779.1, from coordinate 477,779 downwards.
CAGCTCGCATCTCACGCACCTTTCTCTGACTCATCCCTATGAAGCCATCACCCTACCCCTCTCCTAAACTTGGGCCAAACAGGTTGCTTTCCGCAGGGCCCAAGAGGAAATGCTGGGGAACACCTGGGAGCCACTCCTTATGGTGAACTGGGAGACAATGAAAATGTCATGATGGCGGAGGATGAGGCAAGGTTGTATCTTTGGCCTGGGCACCAACCTTAAGTGGGCAACTGATTTTTTTCTGAACGTTTTATTTTTTGCAGTTTTCTTCCCCTCTGTTTCTTTTGTATCCTGTATGGAAAAGTTAAAAATCCTATTTATTACCATGGATCACCTGGTCACTTTTATTTGACAAACTTTGCCTTCTCAAGAATTCAGTCCCAGGAGGGAGTAATACTCAGTTGTTCCCAAGTGTTTAAGAGCCTCTCGTTTGATGAAGGTAATACCTGTGCCACAAGTATGCTTTTGTCTAGCACATTGCCTCAATCCCACTAGCAAAACTGGCTCATGCATATTATCCTTCACTCCATAATTCCTTGACATGATTCAGTAACCCTAAGCAAGGGCAACATGTTATAATCCATTACTAGCCCTTTTCCCATCGATGCCAAATTGTTATAATTTATCACTCCAGGCAGTCCAAGTTTATTCCATTTGATATGCAGACTGACATTCACATTCCTGGGATATTTGATGTTTTTTGTCCGAGTTTCCCATTTTCAGAATATGTTTGGGCTACGGATTCAGCTGACAAATACAGTAATAATATTAAGACGAAAGTCATCTTATGCAGTTTGGACCCAGGCCAGTTTATACAGCAGAATCTGATGTGCCTAAACCTTGATTGATGCGCACCGCATAAATTCCCCTAGTAATTAACCTGGACTAATAACTCCCAGCCGTGCTTAGGAGCCCACCCTCTTGCCCTCCCCAGCTACAGACTCATCATTTAAAGTCAAATGCCTTAGTGGCTGTTCCTGGCAGGCTGGGGAGGAATCAAAGCATAAACATTTCTGAGAGCGAGAGAGAAGGTGGTGAGGAGGGAAATCACACATCAGTGGGTTCCCAGTTGATATTTTATTTTTGGAAGGATGCTTTGTCTTGTTCATTTTGCTTATGTGAATTAGGGAAGTGGATGTGGAATGCAGAGGGTGAGCTGATGATGATGAGGATGGAGGAATTCCAAGTGACAGAGACAAAGCAGCTCTGGAAATCTCTGGACCGATGTTCAATTTGCCTGCAGCAGTCTAGCAGGCTTGATTCTCCATTATGCTAGAAATTTCATCCTGCTCTGACAAACTAAAGTGAGCTTAGCTCACTAGCAAGACACTGCATTTTCATAAATAGGAAAATCCAGGAAGAAAGAAAAATCCCAAAGGTATTTAAAACCAGGAGAAACAACCCTCCTGCTACCTATGCAGGACTCCCCTCCCTTCCTCCCTCTCTCCCTTTTGCTGTGCCTCCTCAAGGAGCACTCAAAATAAAGGCTGTCACGCTCATGGTCCTCAGGATAAGGAGTGTATCAAGGGCATAATTGGAGCGTGCTGCTCTCCTGTTACTTGTTTCCCAAAGCCTGTAGAAAGATAAGCATAAATTAGAGCAGCTCTGAAGTAGCTATCTTCATATCAGGAGCTGGCAGGCCTTGCAAAACACCCTGGAAAACACTGGACCCAAGAATTCCCCACGGTAGCTTATGCTCTCTTTACCTTCCCACATCTCTCCCTAGCACAGAAACAGACAATTAAGCCCAGTGCCCTTATCTCATCAGCGTACAGCTGTGTTTTTATGATTGGGGAAAAAAAAGAGAATAAAGAAAAAACATGCTTTAAAAAGCACTCCAAACATACTTTAAAGGAGTAAGTACAGTTTTTTTTTTTCCTTTCTGCACATCACTCCCTCAAGCCATAGCAACAGTAGCATGTACCCGTATGGTTAAACCAGAAAGCAGCAATGGGGACATGGAAGAACAAGAAAACCTTTCAAAAGATTTCAAGCTGACCCTCCTACAGATGGGCCCTTGAAACAGATGCAGAGGGACAGAAACTCTTCCTGAACTTTAAGACCACAATTACGGATTTACTGGGTCAGATAAAAGATCCCTCTAGTTCCCTATCTGGCCATCTGAAGAACGGAGCAAGCATGTACAGACACTTTGCCAGATCATCCCTCCAGGCTTGCGGAGTTTGCAGCTCAAGGACTTTCCCTGCCAGAGGCAATGCCCTTATACTCAACAGCCCTTGGGGAATTTTTCTGCCACAAATTACTCTTATAAAAGAGGCAGTTCAGCATTTTCAGCAATTGCTATGGGTGTTGCTCACTACCTGTGTGAAGAAACACCTCCCTCTGTTTGTTTTGAACTCACTGCCTGTTAATATTCTTTAATACCCTTTAGTTCTTATAATGAATAGGAGAGTCTGCTATTCACTTTTCCTTATAACTCACTATTTTATAAGTCTTTCACACAACCTTTTCAGTAACCTCTTTTCCAGGCTGAATAGTCCCACCTACTTAGCCCTTATGTAGAAGCTATTCTGTAACTTTTAGCAAATGTTACAATTTTTATTAAACTCTATTTTTTTTTTTTCTCCTTCTATTACATCTTTTTAGGGAAGGAGGGGAAAGAGAACCAGTATTAAGCACAATATCCACAACCTGTGGAAACCACAGTGTAAGTGAGGGTCTGGTACGCCCTGGAATCTTGCTCCTAGACAAAATTTGGACAGGGCCACCTCAGCCCCTGCATTGTAACTATGCTCCCAGGACCTCAACAGTCAATGGTTCTTAATGAAAAAGAATATACCCAGCTCTTGCAGAGGTTTAATCCATCTCCCTCTTGGCTCCAAACACTCTTTTAGTACCCTTTCCTCACAGGCCTTTGGTTCTTCCACTGGTTGTGGTCTCCTCAGCAAAGCTCTGACTGGACCCCAAGGAAGCCTTAATACTTCTCCAGGCTCCACGTCACCATTCAGCACTTGCTGGGTTATCTCTACGTTCAGTCAAGCTGTCTCTCCTCCAGGCACCAACCACCCAGCCCATGTCCCCTCCCTACATGTCTTATCCATCCAGGCACATTTGCGGTGCTTAAGGGGTAAGCAGCATGAAAGGGAAAGAAGGAGCCATGTCTTTTGTCTTTCAGGTCAATTTATCAGTAATGATGAAGAGGAAGCCAGAGTTCCACATAAACACAGAATTAAAAGTGAAAAGGGAAGATCACCTCCAAAGAGTGTTTCCTGTCTCTCTGCACCAGAACGTAACACCGCAGCTGTCACGAGCACACCACGTCTCACAAAGGTCACCCAGGGAAGCTGCTGGAGGGTGCCCAGCACAGAAGCAGCCCAGACCCTTTGGGCAGAGGCAGACAAACACACCTGCCACTGCAGCGTGTCTATGAGCCTATACACAGGACCTGTCCCCTCTCGTTTTGGCAAACACTTAAAAAAAAAAATCATATTGTATCGCATCATATCATACCAATATTACATTTCAGGATGTTTCATAACCAAGCAACAACACGATAGCTTCCATGAAATCTTTCCTCCCTCTGCTCGAAAAATCTACTCAGCTGTAAAGGGATTCCCATTGCTGCCCACACTTTGTCCCCCTCTCGCCTTCAATCCATACAGGTGGAATAGCTGAGGCAATCTTCCTCATAAATGTGTGAATGTGTGCTGACGCTGTTCCACAGCGTTACAGAGAATCAGGGATTAATGAAAACAGTGCAATAAAACAGTATAGACAGCATATGAAAAGGGAATATTGATTACACAGCTGAGGTTAAAATATTTTAAAACTATGTTCTTTCCATGCTTGGAATTGCCCATCACCTAATTTTGAACAAAGCTTTTGTTGAGTATCTCAGTTCAACTTTCTTTTTGCTGTTTGTGATCAGCTATTTATCCATGCGTTTGCCTTAGTGCTGGCTTTCAACAACAGGGATAAAAGCCAGTCAGAGCATTAAGTATTATTAGTTATCACTGTGGCTATTTAAAGAGATCTGGGGGGCCTGGGTTTGTTAGGGTTTTTACATTTAATTGTGTTCATGTTGAGAAGGAGAGTTACACAACCACTCCACTTCCACGCAGATGTGATTTCTCACTTGTGAGCAGGAGCTAGCACTTTTGGGGGCTGCATTTACACAAAGGTTAATTAATGAAAGCAAAATCATTTGATCAGAAAACTGACATTCTAATGAAAGCAAATTTGGGTGTTGCAAGCGATGTGGATTCCACCTTGATAAATCACCCATCTCCTTTCTCCTTGATTTAGCACCGTAATAAAAGACAATGGGCTGCTTTTTTTTTCCCCTCCCACTGGGCTGTAATGATTTACAACTGCTTTTTTATTTCCTTTCACACAGTGCCCTGGAGCTGCCTCCAACCTTTTCCCCATAAGCACTAAGAATTTGGATCCTTTGTTCCAGGGGAACAAACGTAATATTTATCCTCCGGCGGTGTGCTAACTGGCGGGAGGGCCTTTGGACATGAGGCAGCTGCTGCCCTCCCTCCTCACTTTGAAGACAGGTTTCCTCACCTGTGTCACCTGCAGTTCACGCTGTCCTCCATGAGACCGGGAATAAAATCATCCCTGCCTCAAAGGGACCGCTCTCTCCTCTTTCACAGGGAAAACAGGAGGTGCTGTGAAGTGCCCTGGGAGCACTAGTAAGTTGCTGCCCTGTTATTAATTCATTTGCAGGAGCAGGGAACCCATGGTGGGTGGGCACAGGCATCCAGAAGCTAGAAGCCCTCTTCTTTGCAGCAGCTGAGGGAAAGGCAGCGTACTCCCCAGGGGCCTCGTTGGAGATCTGAGCCTAAAAATTACCTGCTGCCATGGATTCACAGCGGCATGGCTGGTAAGGGAACACGGATCAAACCCACCAATGTCTCTGGAGCCTGACTTCTGGAGGAGCTCCAGCTGGAAGTTAGGTAGCAAGTTCTGATCCAAATGCCTCAAGATAGTAGTGAAGCTCTTCCCCCTCCTTTTCACATGCCCCTGCCCCTGCCTCACTTTTAAGAAGTCTCAATGGAATCTCTTTAAGCACTAAACAAAGCAAGGCCTCCATCATACCAGACAGGGCAGAATAAATGATCACGTTCATTTACATCAGTCCTTTGTCCCATCTCTCCATCCTGTCCTTGAAGTCAACAAACATATCACCATTAGAAGCCAAAGGGTTAACAACATCATGCATTTAAATCCATATTTGACACCCAAAGGAAGAGACTTGACTTTGCAGTAGGGGCAAGTATCAGAGGGGGTTAAGTAGACTCCACAGCTCTAAATATCAAATGGCTTTGAGGCAATGTCAGATCTTGGATTGAAGGCCCAAACTCTGCAGATAAAACTCTTGCTGGCAAACAAAACAGATGCAATGGAAAAGAGCAAAGAGAGCATGCGTCTACTTGCATAGTGAAAAGACCTTGCCTTCCCCTATATTTAAAGCCTGATACACCATTCCAGTAGTAAATAATAACTGCAAAACTCAAAAGCATGCTGCTCAAGATAGGAAAACCCTGCGCTTCTACAGGAGGGAAAACCGTACTCAGCTCTCAAATGACTGAGTATGGAATTGTTCTGTAACATTGAATTTGCAAGGTTGAAAACAAGTTAATCTCACAAACAAAAGACAAGGCTACAGGAAAGCAACTCATCCCTGTGCTGTAACTAATGATAAATGTGTGTGCTCTCAGCCTTGGCAATACAATGCACTCTCCCCAGATGAGTAATACGCTCAAAACAACCAGCCTCGGAGACAGAAAATGGGACAATTTATTTCATCTTTATTTAATGGTCAGCAAACAACACATTATAATTAAAGCAGGTTCCATCCTCCATGGCATGCCCAAGGATTTTAATCACATGGGCCTTCCATGGATACACTGTGAAGCAAGAGGGATATTTCTGAGAAAGTTCATTAGTAAAAATGACCTTTTACAATAGAATTAAAATGTATGTGCATGGGCTGAGACTACAGATTGGACCACATGCTCTTGTAAGGGAATAAGAAACTCTTCCACTCCTTATTTCCCTCCTGTGGCTTACGTAGGCACAGAATAAAATATAACCCCTCCCTTTACAGGGCTGGTAGACAGCCAAGAATGGGAACAGCTGAAGCCTTCAAGTCTACTGGCCAGTAACGTGAGATGCTTTACTGCTAGTTCAGGGTAGCAGCAAATTGCTTCCCAGGTGCACAAGCAGAATAATTGCTCTTTCTAGGGGATGCTGCTGGAAGCCATGGACAGATGCTCACACCACCACAGATTACGTCCATATCAAGAGTAGCAAAGTGAGAGAGGTGCAAGGCCATGAGTCCTCCTCATCACTGTCTTTTGGAGTCCATGCCTCCCTTGGAAGTTGTTCCTTTATTTCATTGTATAGCCACTAAAAAACTAACTTCATTCAAGGATAATTTAAGCTATTTTCCCTTTTTTCCAGCCACTAGAACAAAAAATAGGGGTGGATTATCAATTACCCCTGGCTACACTGATTTCACATTTGTTTTTTGGATTTTGCTCCCCATCACTCACTAGGACACATATGTGATGAGTCCTCCTGTGCACTGCTCCAGACTAGGTGATAAAGCCTGGGAGAGGAGGTCTGCATGCATGGTCTTTGCATGCATACGCTGACGAGAGCTCTTCACGCACTTAGTTAACTGAAGTTAGCTGTAACTGTCTGAAGTTGAAATTTTAGAGCAATTCAGGTGCCCAAACAAACACATCTAGTGCCATTTTAGACATCTTTGCAGAGTCGAGATATCTGCACAGGCCTGGCAGCTATGACACAGGATTTATCCTCCAGAGTGTCAGCCAGAGGCCAAGGATACTCTACAGCGCACAATGGCTAGTAGGCTCCCATGTTTTGGCACCTGAATGGCTTCCTTCATCTAAGTTAGTTGCTTAGCCTGTATGTATGGTCAACAGATAGAGAGAGGCACCTCTGGAATGTGATTCATCCCGTGCTGTGAGATACGTATGTTAAATATCAGTTTACAGTTTTGGCACTGACAGCACATAATATTCCCATTCCCTCTCTTTTCTCCCCAAACTTCACTGCTCCTCAGAGACGTTGGCCCAGATTTTTGAGAGGACATCCTGTGAAGCAGATGACAGAACTAGTCCAGCTGAAAAGCGCTGTGGAAAAATAAATGTAAATGTTGTTCTGTATAGGTGTTTCCCCCCGCCCTTGAATTAGGTTAATGCATTTCAATGCATAGCCACGTGAAGAGCAGTATGGACCCATCAGAAGGAGAAACAAGGGAGCAGGAATGAGCAGCCAGAGCGGGAACTGCTTTAAAGCAGCACTGCTGCCAAGAGAAATACTCAAGGAACCACAGCTTTAGAGTAGACGTTTGGCCTTCAGGGACCTGAAGTCACCTGAGGCAAAGCCCGTCCCTCTTGTCAGGGAGCCTCGCTCATCCGGACACTTCGGACCATATAACCATTGCTTTGCCACTCACAGGGAGGGCTTTCCTGTCAAAAGGACGTGTACAAAGCACAGCTTTTCCTGCGGCAGCGATGGGAGCTGAGGCTTTCCAAGCCATTTGGGTGGTTGTTCTGGACAGGTGGGTTTCTAGTGTCATTTGTCACCTGCGCACTGAACAGCAGCACTTGGGTTGTATTGCTATTTATCAATGAAAACATGAGCTTCCCTTCAGTGATTCCTTAGAAATCCCAATCCCTTCAGCTCCAAAGAGGCTGATGCAGTCTGACCATGTCACCTTGGAGCCTACCTACTTTGCTTCCTAACAGTATACTCTTCTCTTCCCGCTCCATAAGGGCTCACTGAAAATGTGCATAAGCAGGGTGTCCAGGACCTAATGTTTTATCATAAATTAACAGAATTACATCAGCAGGTACTGACAGGCTTGGAACTTTTTTGAGAACACTTCCTTAGTCTTTGATAAAATGCAAATTATTTTGTTAACCCGCTGTACCACAGTCCACAGTGTTTATGGGTTGTTTTCCTACACAGGCTAATGATGGGAAAAGAAAACTAGATTTCTCACAATAATGTTTTTCACAGAAAGTTTACACACAGCAAAACTGTAGGCACAATATTACCATCACAGTTGTAGATGAAACCTTGGATCCATTTTATATAAATGGGAGCATTGCCAGTGACTTCAGCAGAAAAGAAGGTGATAAGAAAATCCCACTAAACTTTTCTGCAGATTCTGCTGATTCATCATTTTAAAAATGTTTCACATAGGCAAAGCTTCAGAAAGGTCCAAGGAACTCTGCACAGGAGTCTGAGATTGGGGTTGTTTTTGTTTTGCTCACCAGCTCCTCTGACATAGGAAAAGTCAGGAGATAAGGACCCTCTGGGCTCCCAGCATCAACAGTAAAAATACATGGAGAGTAGCTAAACATATTCTTTTGTTTGTTATGGCTGGCTGAAGGCAGAAAGCCTTGCCTGAAAATATCCAGGTTTTGTGAGAGCACAAAAGACCAGTATTAAAAAAACCACAACAGTTACTTGATTTTATTTTTTTCTGCCAATGGAAACCAGATACTTTCTGAGGTTGATTGTTTTTGATATTGCTATGTATTAAGACAAACTGCAACATTTCCAGCGCTGGTGCAGAACAACTGGCTCTTCAAAATCCCACAGAAACTAAGAAGGTACCTTGAGTTTATCTCCCCTGATTTCCTGTTTATTACAAGTGTTCAGTTTTACTCAGATACCAATGCAGCATAACAATGAAGACTGTCTGCACAAAATAGACATAGTGGTATTTACAGCAGAAAAGAACCCAGTAGCAAAGTTCAAATCTCCTCTAAAGAGTAAGCACAGGACTTTAGCAATTACAGAGAAAGCAGACCTCATGACAGTAATGATGGTTTTCATTTAGTTCTTTTACATAACACCCCACAGAAAAAAAACTGTGTTTGATATCACAAACACATTTCTCAGTCCAGCAGAGGAGATGCCTACATTTCTGATGTCTCCATCTCTCTGAGCCAGTCAGATACAATCTGGAAGCTATATAGTCCTATTAGTCTGGCCCAGTGCTTGGACTGATTATGTACAGAGACATGGCAGTTTTGCAGTTTCCAACTACAGATGGAGAATCTTCGGTTGGCTCAAGGCTGCGCCTACTGACCCTTCTGCACATTGGTAAGGTACTCAGAAAAGGTGCAACGCGTTGCAACATATACAAATAGCAGAGAGGAGTATGAGTTTGAATGGCTCCACATTGTGCAGAAACTTAAAAGCAAATATCTCACCTGGCAAGGGGTTTGCATTTTTTAGTGAAATGCTCATAGGAACAACAGACTGGACCTATTTTCCAGGAGTCTAAAGAACAGGCCAGCAGTTTTATATTTGTCTTGGTGCTTTTAAACCAGTAAAGTCTCCTCCTTAATGTTCTTCCTCCAGCCACACACTGATTTTCTCATTTCCTGAAAGGCAGCTGAATTCAAGTTTTTATTGCGTTTGCTGGATTGCAGCAGTCTGATTTCCATAGAAGAGACTGACTTCCCCCCCCCCCTCAGAAAGGTAGACTACATGCACATATGTGTGCTGTGGTTGGTATGCACTAAGAGAGGACTCATCTTACCTCCACATGGATGTTCTCATCTGATCTGCTCACCTAGTCTTCCTTTATAGTCAGCTGAGAGAAATTTCTGCACCAAAGCAAGACGATTAAAATCAGCCAGATGAATCACAGCCCAGAAGTGCCTGCTTGTTCCCCTTAAGTATAAAGGGTGTCTAGACAACTATTTCAGACAGAATCATTACAGTGTAAGCATTCAAAGCTGGCATGATGAGTCCCAACGTTAATATTTTAGCGCTATATGTTTGTAACTTACACTGTTTCTATGGCCATTGGTTACCAGTTTGACTCCACCTCATAAATACATGATACATTCCACCTCCTTCTGATATTAGACATACTGAGGGTAAGAAAGGAAAGTTATGAGTAGGTTTATGTCATTAGACAGCAACGCATGGGTCAAATTCTAATACACCTCTGGTTTGGCAAGAAGGCAAGAAGAACTGTGATCGAGGCCTCTACAGATAGAGAAGGGAAAGGTACCTCTTCTTGGATCCCTCCTTTACTGTGACTTGCCACATTTGCAGCCTCTCTAAGGACGTTCTACTTTTTGGAAATACCCTGAAGATCAGCATGTCTTGAAGGCGGTGTGGAGAAGCTAGGCTCCAGGTCCTGTTCTCTCCTAGACACTGATCTAGGGATACATTTCCTCCCTAAAGAGGTAATGAAAGGTAGGTTATGTAGAAGGTAGGTTAGCTACCTTCTGGCCCTCCTCATTCGAGAAGTCTGTATAACATCTGGGCATCTGAGGATGTAGAGGAATTTATGTGGCTTTTTGGTGCCATCTGAAAATAGCCATTCATGCAACTTAGAAAGAGCTTCCAAAGCAATCCTTTCAAAGCTGTCACAGCTTGGAAACTTCTTTTTGAAAGACCTTTTGAAACAATCAAAGTGTCATCCACAGACTTTAATTTCTCAATCACATGGTATGTCCGTTTGCAACAGCATCTACCACAGTGCTTTCTTAAGTGCTATCAATAAATAATGGATGACGTACCCACTGCCTTAATTCTTTTTAAATAAGTGAAGAGGCTCTGAGCATACCAAATTACCACATCATTTGTGATGTCCTAATGGAGTCCCCACTTAGTTAGAGACAGGAAACAGGAAAGTGCAGTGATCAGCTGAGGTTTCCAAGCATAACATTAACATCAAAAAACCAGGCCCAGGAGTGAAATTAATTTACCATATTATGAAAGGCTTTCCCTGAGCCCTCTGAGGCTACACTAGCCAACCCTTCATAAGTGCTGCATTCTGGGCCTCTAGTAGCACCGATAGGTAGCAGCTTAGAGTAACACTCATCTTGCCAAACTTTAGTCATCTCAAAGCTAGCCATTGAATCATCAAGTCTCCCCCTACAATCAGTGAAGTGAAATAGGTGCCTGGAGTGAACAAAATTGCTCCAAACTATATAAAGTGGCTCAACAAGATGCTGACTGCAGCAGCAAAAACGGTTTATAAAATCTCCATTCCCTACCGCCCTCAGTCAAGTTTTCACACTCTCATGATCCAGTTTGCCATTTCTCAATTGTGCCATTACAGCTGTTCATGTGACCAGGCTTTAAAGCCTACCGCTGCTCTGACGGGCATAAAAAGAGCCTTTGTGGGAGACAGTCCCTAATCATGGAATCACAGTACTGTTGAGGTTGG
>VYZV01043779.1:411513-466522 GCA_013401275.1 Pandion haliaetus | reverse complement strand
GAATCACAGTACTGTTGAGGTTGGAAGGGACCCCTTGAGATCATGCAGTTCACACGCTTTGTTCAATCAGGGTCAGCTAGACCAAGTTGCCCAGGACCGTGTCCAGTCAGGTTTTGAATATCTGGACACAGTCTTGGGTAACCTGCTTTAAAGCATGACATAACCCTACCTCTCATTCAGTGACTATGCAGCCTCTGGTTTCATGAGTCATTTTACATCCATGGAAATACGCACTACTGCCAAGTGGTCTGGTCCAACCTCCTCCACACTCTTTTCCCTCACCACCAGCTCTACCATTCTGGTAGGTGCAACAACAGCAAAATGAAGGACATAATGTAGTTAAAAAAATTGTTATGCTTGGTAGCGCTCATTTTCTGTTTGATGATTTCCCTGACGAGTTTATCATGCAAGTACAGGAGCGTCATGCTGACACAGAGAGAGGATGGAAACACATGGCTGGGCATGTAAGGGAGGACCAGACCATCCAGTCAGAGAGGAGGAGGGAAGATGACCCAGACCTTCACCTTTCAGTGTTAATTAGCCATTAAATGAGCTCAGCAGCCTGTGAAACCATATCCTTAATTTCCATGAGAGTCTCTTGTGAGGTTAAAAATAAGCCAAATCTTTTCAGTTTCCCTCTTCCAGTGTGGTCCCAGCAACAGCTGTACCAGCACATCCAATGGGAGGGGAATTGCAAATTCAGGAGTGGAAGCTACTTAAGCCAGACTTACCGTTGAAGTAGGCATCTCAGCAAATGAAACCTTTGAATACACCTTTTTAGGATGAAACGAATTGCCTTTTAGAGGTACTTCTTTCCCTCTGCAGTGGCTAAAGACATAGCCTAGATAAGTAACTTGGATTAGACAGATGGTGTGTAGACAGCTAAAAGCAGCTGAGATGAATCCTCCTCCTGTGGTCGTATCTTGCTGGTAAGAAAGCTTGGCCTTCAAATACTCTTGCATTTCACACATGTCGCATGGAGAGCTGAAATACCCTGTCCCTTAGCAACGACCAGAGGCCATTTATTTAAACTTGCAAAAGCCTTTGACCAAGTCCCTCACTAGAGACTGTTACGAAAAATGAGTAGTCAAGGGACGAGAGGTAACATTTTGTCATGCACTGGAAAGTGGCTGAGATCAAAGATAGTCAGCTTTCTTTTACTGTGGCAAAAGATTAACAGCAGGATGCCCACAGCTAGAGCTGTTGGTTATTGAATTTATTAATGATACAGAGGCAAGAGCAACAGTGAGCATTGACAAAATTATTTATGCTTAACCTTTCAGCAGCAACCAAGGTATGGGAAGAAAACACATAAGGAATTTTGTATCACATACATGTACCCAACTGATAGAGTTTTGAAAGTGATCTTCCCATCAGCACCAATATGGAGCATCCAGAACTGTTTTCACATGCACTGACCATTCCTGGTTAGAGGATATTAGATTAAATTCACTTACAGCATCAGAACAGACAGTTGTTTGCTCCTGAGTAATGCTGAAGTGGGCCACTAGACAAAGACATAAGACTTTGGCATGGGGAAGATGCCAAGAAACACCCCACAGGCTCTCATTCTAGTATTTATTATTTAACGGAGTACCATTAAACTAAGTAACATTGTGAAAGCCAAACTGCTTTGCCTTCTGCTGGTTTGCCATCTAATCTAGATGATTGTCATCCAAGTCTTCCACTACAGCCAGCATCTTCTTTTCCTTTTAGTGTTTCATAAGGTTTATCTGCTCTGGGGGAAATAATTAAGTGTGGCATGTGGTAGTGTTCATAGGCTGGGCTAGTCTCTAAAGCTCATAATATGCCTGGGACCCCAGGAATGCAATTTTTACAGATGAAATAGCCCATCACAAGGCAAAATTCACATGCAGTTCCTGAAACTGCAGAACCATCACAACATAGCAACGGCCAGTCTATTGCTGGAAAATGGCAAAGTAATAATGTAGAGAATGTTTTCCCCCCTTAATGTGGTTGGACATCTCTAAAGCATTCCTTTCAGAGGCAAAGACAAAAGCTGTGGAGTTGCCTATAGGGTATAATTAATCCTGCATAATATTAAACCACAGGTGTAACAAAGTTGTCCCACAACCCAGAAAAAAAAATTGCCAGGCTTTTTAAAATACAGTCTGCAGGTGGCTACATGAAACCTTTGCACTAAAATGATAGGGCTTTGCCATCTGAAATGCATAAGCCTATACAAAATCTAACTACCTGCTGTAAATTGAAGCACTATAAAAATAAAATTGAACAATTACCTTTTGTGGGCAGTGTAGATTGAGCTATATATCATCTTTAACATGACTCCAAAGCAGTAAAGTCCCACCAAATGCAGCTGAAAGGGCTCTAGTCAATGCCCCATTTAAGCTTTGGGCTGGGGTACAGGTGGGGTTCAGGAGAGAAAATTATCAGACGGTTCATGGCAGTTGCAGGGGACAGGGAAAGCCATTGTGTCACCACATCTATTTAAAACCTTGAAATGACTGGAGGAGTTCAAAATGAAAAAAAAAAAAAACCAAACCAACAGGGAAGCCACAAATGATGAGACCCAATTCTGCTGCCAGACACACGCACAAGACTCCTACAGATTTCAGTGTTCTGGATAAGGGGAAATGAAGGTGTTCACGCTTACAATAGCTTGTCTTTCTTTCACTCCTTTGATATCTCTCCTTAAGCAAAACTGGAACTGGACAAAAATCATTATTCTTGGGAACAATGGCAGGACTTTGGAGATAGTTCTCTATTGTTAACCAGCTCTCCACTAATTCAGAAGGTGCCTCAGTTTGTTCTTTATCCTGGTTTGTAGATTATACTGATGATCCTGCTTAGGTAGAGACAGTTGTGACGGGGAGTGGTGGAGTTTAGTGGGGATAGGATTACTGCTTTTGGGCTCTGGGAGATTTTCTGCGCAATCTCACCTGGCTGAGTAAGAGTATTTTGTTACTGCAGGGGCACGCATCTTCCAAGGCAATGATGTTAGCTGCAATCTTGTCCAATCTTGCAAGAGAGAGAGATGTTTCGTGCGTATCTAACAACCAAGTAGGCATACCCCTGAGCTCCGCTACTTGTGTTATGAGCTGAGCAGACTACTATCTGCTCTGATCTGGAAGCCTTTACAGCCGCATTACTGAAGTAATGTGCTTAAGCTCAATCTTCTTGCAGGCCTTTGAGTTAATATGCTATGAAAGAAGGCATGTTAAACTCCAACACAACCTGGCACTAGAACAGCATTACAGACCCTAAAGCCATGCTGCTATTCTGCATCTGGCAAAACCAGAGTGAAGGCGCAAGACCTCGTCCCAGCCTGCTCTCACTTACATGAAAATGTTCTTCTTAACCACTGAAATCCAATGAGACAATTAGTCCAAGGAAGGCTTACTCATAGGAGTAAAGCTTGCCAGAAACAGGCCTTGTGAAGCTGAGATGGCAGCATCTCTATTGCATGGAATAATTTCCACCTTGGCCCTGACAGTCTACCTCCAGCTGGGAAAGCCCCTGATCCCTAAAGGACTTTGCCTAAGACAACCACCACAAAATAAACACAAGCTACCACCCATAGTCAGCTGCAGGCAACTTCAGCTTCTGCCCACATTTATAGAAATATTCCCATGCCAGACTATGCAGTAGACTTTTTTGTTCTGTCTCTTGGCCAAAGATAATCAAAGAGGGGGAAATAAAATCAGTGTGTGTGTGTGTGTGTGTGTGTGTTGCCACTCATCATCACTTATATTCCTCACGGCACCTAAAATTCCTATCCCTCCCCACGCTTTTGGCTGTTCAGGATTAGGCTGATCTGGAAATGTGTTTTCCCACCCTCGAAAATTCCTGGGATTTAAAAAATGCTTCCTGTTCTCCTTTAGAATTATCTCAGTATTGTTCCCTGAAAAATCATGAAAGGACAACGCCAAACCCCTGAACACTCTTTCCCTAGACTAGGCAGCAGGAAGGTTGGTTAGAGCTTCTGTCTTGGTTAGAAGGTTTCAACTAATGTCCCCAAATGAACTGATTCAGATCAAAGACCTGAGCCAGAGCTTCTCACATCTGATTCTGATGAACCAAATGTGTGTTTCCTCAGAAAGCCCCCAGCCACCTCTGTTTGCTATGCCTCTCATGTCATGATGGAGGCAGGCAAGTGTTTTTACATCTGTTTTATGAATGAATCAGCCAAGATGCAAGATTCAAGGTTTGACTTCTCTAGGGTCATCTTGGAAGATAATGGTAAGGAGTCTTCTCAGCTAGAAAGATGCTAAGCATGCCTTTGTGACCCTTTTAGAGACAACTGCTGCTGGTGAGCATTGTATGACAGTGACCTCCAGCTGACCTGCCATCAAGCACAGTTTGACTAGGTCTCCATGGCTGCAGAAGCTCTGCGGAAGGCCATTTTAGCGAGCTCAGACCTGGGAATTTATGTTCTAACATGACCAATGAAAACTGTGCCATCTATGAAGGGCTTCACCCTGAGGATGGGGCTAGACAACCTGTAGCAATGTCATTTAAGCCAATGGGCAGCTCCTCTTCTCCACCTCCAGTGACTTGTGTCTGCCACACAGAGAGCAAATGCAGGGAACCCAATGATCTTTATTTTTTCCCTCCTCGCCTGCTATTTTTTTCAGCCAGACCAGTTCCCTGGCTCAGTTCACTATGCACTCTCACAAACACCAGCACAAGTTTGGGGCCGCCAAGAGCTGTGGATGAGGACTGCTCGATGATGGTGAAAAAGACTTATGTGAAACAGTCTGGGCTGGAGAGCATTTAGCGCAAGAAGGGGATGTTCAAGCCTGATAGGAAAAACCTTCTATGGCCCGTATTTTCAAATGCATCCGAGGCACTTACTTAGAGATAAAAGATTGATTGTTTCTGAATAGCAGAGTACACTCTACAATACAGTAGTCTCTAGCATCACGTTTGGCTTTGGGAGTTAGCTTGGAGGTTTCTGTTAGTACAACCCCCAAAAGCCATTAAATCTAGTAAATTGTCGTAGGGTCTATGACCTGCCCCTCAAAGAATGGGGTACTTAATGAAGGTTGAAGGTTGTCTGAGGTGCTGTCTTGCTTGTTATGGGTTTAGGTAGCAATTCAGAGACCTATAATAAATGCATTCCAGTGATTGCACCCTATCACAGTTTCCTTTGAAGATACTTTTACAAGAATTATTAGGTTTCAATATTATCACATCTATTTAAGATTGTGTTTAAATGCCTCAAGGTCAGGTCTGAACTTTTTCTCCCGTGTAGAATGTAAGACCTCAATCACACCCCAGTAGAGAATGCACTTTTTTCCCCCTACTTAAAAATCCATAATGCCATTAAAAATGAATACGTTGTTAAATAAATGTATGAAGCTCAGATTAAAACTGTTTGTATTTCCTGCCCTCTGTCAATTATTAATATTGCCCATAATAGAGAGATGAATACCTACACAGTGGGGGAATAAACATCCAGAAAACAATAGAAGCTTTCTCTTTGGAAAGAGAATTATTTGCTCAGGTTTCACAGCCAACAGGAAGCAATTCTGAAGCAAGGAGCCTGCTTTTGCACTGGTCAGCATGTGACTGAGCAGAACGAGTTGCTGCTCCAAATCTCGTCACAGAGAACTGGCAAGGGCATGGCCCATCAGTGGATAAAACCAATGTGTTTGCATCTACAAAGTCAATATGGGAGGAGAAATGTGTTTCTGAGGACAAGAACTGGAGTCAGAAGCTAAGCAATTAACATTGCTTTCATGCCCCTCTGTAATTAACGCAGATCAAAGAGGACCTGAAACCATTGATTTCACCAGAAACAGGAGACACCAGAGTAAGCACCAGCACTAGCAACTCCACAGCAGGAACAAAAGCACCTATTGCAGGCACAGGCATAGGGCTGTAACACTAACACAAATGACCCAGGAAAGAACTTTGAAATGAAAGAACAGAATTTTAACACACTGAGGTCTGTCAACATATGGACAGTGTATTAGAAAAGCTGTTGTTTTACAAACAAAGCTAGCAAGTAGGGTTTATGCTAATACAACTTGTATTTATTATTCAAGGATATGATGAGGGAGAAAACAGTATGAGATGCTCATTCTATGGGCAAAGACACTAAATTCAAAATGTATATATTCATAGAAGGAGGGAGAGAAGGAAAATGCATCCTAGTTCTTTTGATTGCATGTTTACAACCTGATTTTCTTTATTTGCACGCCTCAGCTGCACTGGTAGCAGTATTTTGTTTCTGCAAAGAGCATTACATTTAAATTCAGGAGTGATTAGTTTTGTGCTTGGCACTACCAGGTGAATGTGTTTTGACTTTCCATTTGTTTGCCCATGAGAAACCAACAAATACAGGGTGTTTTGCAATTAAGAAGCATAAAACTCAGAAATAACCTGGAAAACAAAGCAGAAGACATTGCATAGAACATGACTAATAAGCAAGAAAGACTAACTCAAAAGCGTGAAAGCGACACGCAATGGCCATACTTCTTTAAAGACGAAAATAAGAAGCAGCAAGTACTTGTCCACTGCATCATTGCATTTCCACAATCGTGTTTGTTTGAAAAGTGATACCTTTGTGAGCTACGCTCATGGTTGATGTTACGGCTAAGTGCCACAACTGCAAATCAGCAAATCAGTATAATATACATGAATCACAGAACAGGAGGGAATTATAGAGCAGGAAAAATTCCCACCAGGAGATAAAGGACAATAAACCAGAAACTACTTTTGCCTATATCTTGTATTCTTCTGTTGATACCATTTCCTGGTGTCACCTTTCTGCCCTTTTTGAACTGCAAGGTGAAATACTCATCTGAGCCATGATATTTTTCCACTGACTCCTCAGAATCATAAAACATTGGGTTGGAAGGGAACAAAGATGTGATCCGGCCCTTGTTCCACAGCAGGATCAAACATATTTTATAATTTGTGCTAAATCCAGGAAACTTTGGATTGGCAAGTAACTTCTGGGCTGAACTTTGATTCCATCCTTTTACATATGGCAGGTCCAATATGTGCTTTTTTTGTCTAAATACAAATAATCATAATGCATGTCAGTCCGTATTGGGATCATTCAATTTCCAGGATCATTATCAGGGTCTCCTATTACGGAGCTGCATTAGCTGCCATATACTTCATGTTGGATCAAGCAGTGGGCTTTGTTGGCTTATACTGTTTCCTGAAGATCAGCCCATTGGCTGTGCACACCAGGAGACTAATAATGGGGTTTATATTCAGTAAATAATATTTTGTTTGGCGCATCCATGGAGTTCCATGTACAATAAATAAGCATCATAGCAGCAAATGATAAATCAGTAAGATTAATCCTGTGCTTTGCTTGAGCATCGTGCCACAGATACTTATAAACAAGATAAGAAATAAAAAGATGTTTAAAGCCTTTAAAATAATTCCCATTCATTGGGCTTTACAAAGGACTGTGATCAGTTACAAACCGAATCTTTTATATTTAGACACCAACAGTAGTTTCCTTTTGATCAGTCTGCCTACAAATGAATTCAGACCCACTGAGAGGCTTTAGTGGTGAAGCTCGTGAAATTTCCACTGAATGCTGCTACTGAATGTTTGCATGCATCTGATCGAAAACTACCATGAAATATTTCTTATAAGTGTTTATTAAAAGCTGGAGCATGGTAAATTACTACGTGTGCTAGCTTAAAGCAGTTTAAACAGAATATGGCTTCTTGTCACAGTGATGTATTCCAGCAGCTATTCCAGATGAAGAGACCTACATAATCAGAGAGCCTCAGAATCAGAGAACAACCAGTTGTGTCACATAACCTCTGCGCTCCTGCCTGCTGTCTGGGCTAAAGGCAAATGCACAGCATTCAGTGTGCGCCTGCCCATGCCAATGGCTGGCTCTTTAACTATCAAGTGCTTAGCCACTATTTTTCCCATTAAACTGCGTTTCTCTTTTACTCAGAACAATGCCACCTACTTTTATGAAAAGCTTGAAAGAGACTTCATCAGATAAAGCATAGTGAAAGTGCAGCTGGTTCATTCCTGTCTCTTGTGAAGACTAGCAAAAGAGGCAATTTTAAGGCTGCAGTAAAGAGTCACTTTGACCTGGCTTAAATCCAGACTGCTCAGAAGAGGTCTTCTGGCACTCCTCCGGCTCTTCTTTCCAGCTGCATCAAGGTTCTAGCTCTAGTGTTCATATAGCTGCATAGAGCTGGTGGGGCTCATCTGATCAAGTCAGGTATTTTATTTTTTTTTCCTCTGGCCAAGTTAGCTTATGCTGCTCACGGGAGTGGCAAGAATGAGCCACCTCAAAGAAGAAGGTGGCCCGCCACTCTTGGAGGCAGCACTGACGTCTCTGGGATCAGAGAGCCTGTATAACCACAGCTTCACGTTCAAAAGGCAAAATCCCATAATGAATGTAGCGGTCTCAGTGACGTACTTTCCTAAGTTATGGAGGCAATCGGCCATCTCCAAAGAAAATACCTAGCTTTTAGGTAAGGTTTTGTATGACATGATCATCTGTGGCAAGAGAAGACTAAACTCAGTGACCCAGGAGTTTCATTTCAGCTTTACAATCTTATTATTACCTATATACCATTACTGACTTCAGGATCGGTGTTTAATTCTAGTCGTGACTGTACAGTCTCCCAAAGACCAAACATAATTACAAAGCACTAAATAAAAGAGGGGTAGGGACAGAGCTGAAGCTCTGGGCCACTGGTTGTCCCTGCTGCTAAAGTTAACACACCTCCCAGCTCCTTTTTTCCCAGCTCCAGTGAGCTTTCTCTAAAATAAACCTATTCTAGAAGTCCCAAGTATCACAGATGCAACTACTCAACACCATTTAGCCTGGGGGCCAGGTATTTAGCAGACACAGAGCCAGAAAATCCCTGTCTGAAGAAACTATGGTCTGGGGTCCATGTTACTTGAGAGCCTGGCATGGCTCAGCGGGTACACGGAGCCTCTCTGAACTCCTGGGAGCCCCATGGGGGTACCATGAATTGTGGGGCTTGGACGAAGACTGGAAGCTAAGAACTCAGGGCAGGCCAGGAAACAAATGGCCTATAAATCTCTGGGGATCGACAGGCTTGTTCACAAGGAAGATTTAAAAGAAAAAGGAATTAAGAAATATGGGAGAGAACAGAAGGGGAAAAAGTGCCAAGAAGCAAAAAAATGAAGAGGCAGGAAGAAAGGGTGTAACATACAGGAATGGAAAAAGAAAAGGCTTAGGGAGAATAAAAAGAAGGATTTGGGCCAAAACATTTGTCAAGTAGTCTAAGGAGAAGCAAGACTTGACAGTAGTTTGTAAGAACATAATGCAGCAATGTGACAGGGTGGATCTGAAAGCAGCAATAAGATCCCAAAGAGGGTGAGCATCTGTCAGTCAGTCTCTGTCCAATTTCACGCTCCAGAGAGAGTGGGGAAGCTCAGGCCACCTCATTTTCCATCCAACCAAGTCAGGCTGACACCCTGCAGCACAAAACTTTCCATGTTGTAGGCATTTATTCCTTGAGCTTGTCACCCCATAATGAACAAGGACCACAGCTAGGCATCTGCTTATTCGAGGGAGCGCTGGGATCCTGACAGCCTGTTAAGCAAGGGGCAAAGCTAGGGAGGAGTGGAAAAGGTGTGGAAAGAAATGTGAGAGATCTCACAGATAATGTGAAGCGGAGGCAGCAATGTAATTATAATCCTGGTTTTATTTTCACTTGATGGCATGAAAAAGGAAGGTAAGGAGAAGCTTTTAAATGAAACATGACATTCCCTTATTAAAGTCTGATTTAGACTTCAGCAGTCTCGCTGCTTTGTATACGTTCCAGTGCTCCCACACCATGGGTAGCCAAACAGTAGAGGTTTAATAAAATAAAATAAATTTAAATGTTAATTTCCTGAACAATGAGGGCTCGTTTTCTGAGCAAACAGCCCCTTTGGTGTTGTTATCAAAGATGACAGAGCTAGCTATGTTGTAAATATGAGGAGGAGAGATATGGTCTCATTTATAGACTTAAAAGTCCTGTTATGCGTCTTTGTTTCCTGATTAAACAAATCTCTTGTGGGGACTGCACGGAGAAATCTCATTATCCAGTTATGTGTGGGTTGCCCTCGTTGGGAACGACTTCATTGCTGCCTGTTTGTCAAAAGCATTATTGTCCAGTGTGGTCTGTTGTGGCCCCACCGAGGTCCCAGTATCCATCGTTGTGGTCTGATCTAAGCAGCTTCCATTCCCGTCAAAGTGGAGCACAGCCAGCAGTCCCTGCCACATCTTGGGGTGACCTTAGGTGGCAAATCTGCTGCGTTTCTGGCCTGTGAACCTGGGAGTCGCAGGGTTTGTTTGGGTCCAGAGACAGCAGTAAGCAATCCCTTTCAATCGTTCACAGTAATCTCTCTTACGCACCATGAAGGACATCCCAAGCACAGCATTTATATTAAATAGGGCTTGTGGCAGGTGGCCTTACATTTTAGAAAAACTAGGAAATAACTAAACAACCCTCAGGAACATTATTAATAACACTTTCAGATGAGGAAGTGTGGGTTTCTCTATCTCATCAGCCTGCCACTGCAGCCACGGTTTGCCGTAATAGGATTCAAAGCTCCTCCCGAGATTGTATCTGCCCTCAAGGGTAAATAAAGTCAGAGCTGGAACTTTCTGACAGAACTTTGTCACCGGCTTATTAATATTGGCAGGCAGTGACCGGAGAATGGGCAACACCGGCAGCATAGCAATTTTAGGGAAACATTTCCTCTAATGAAAATAGTTGCAGCAGCGGACAACAATTGCACAGACACTGTTGGGAGGCTTTTCCTCACTCACTTTTCTATGGAGCTAACTTTGCTCGATAATACGCAGTGGGAGACTGCTTTGTTGTTGCCGAGTTCGATGGGAAATGCACCGCTGCCACGTAATTCGATATTATATGCGTTTAGGGCCTGATCCAAAGCCAGCTGACATGAGTGGCACAACTGCTATTATAACTAGTAAGGACTGTGGTTTGGGCTCTCCCAGAGAGGTGTTCCCAAGCACAAAGCCTTACAGAAGATTATCAACTAATTAACAACATCACTGGAGGGATGCTGTTTGGAAGGCAACATTGCGGTTTCAAAATTACTCACTTTAAAAAGTGGCGTCTGGTTCAGGTTTGCAAGTCCGCCTCTACCTAAGGAGTGCTATGAGCATTCTTTAACCCTTATAAACCTTCCCAACACACACATTTCTAAGGGTGCTATTCTGGTCTCTCCTCAGGGAGATTTTTGGGCCATCTCCCAGAACTGCAATGTAGTAAGTGCACTGCTTCGAAAAAAACTCTCAGAGGTCACGAGTTTATGCTTAGGTATTTTTAAACACTTTGTTATTCAGTGCTGCAGTAAAAAAGGCCTGGTGGCTGCCAAACTGAGAACATAGCTCAGGGTTTGTAACGGTTACCTGGGGTGTGGATTAAAGAACAAGCTACTGTAGGTCCCAAGCTACCTCTCCTGCTGTAGCTGGCTCTGCATATGCTCTTCTCTCCATGGCAATGCCCTGAGGTGCATCAGAGTATCTCTGTCCTCACCGAACAAACCAAGGTACCTCAATGTCACGGTCAGGCACAGCAGTAAACACAAGTCTGCCAGCACAAGTCTGGGACTGGGACCAGCTTTTTGTTCTGGCTGACCAGCCATGGAGATGAGAAGGCAGGACAGTACTGTTGCTGAAGTGACTCTGCCAGTGCCCCCAGCTCCTACTCTGAAGAGCTTGATCTTTCAAAGCTAGCAGTCCTTTCAGATATGCAATTCTCTTCACAACTGCATGACAAGATGTATGCTGCTAGAGGCAAAAGCTAATTCATCCCAGCATCATCCAAAAGCTCATCAAAGCTCTTTCGCTAGTAGGTGCCCTTTACTTCTTAGTTAAGGAAGAAGCAAGTCTTTCCATCCAGTGGGGTTAGAGCACAATGTCTTCCACCAACTCCACTGGAACAAACATGCCTTTTTCACAGAAAGTGCTTTGAAAATGAGCAAAGTAAAGAATTCAGTATGCTGAGATATAGCAGCTTTTGTACTAGCACCCTGATAAGAAAATGATTTAATATAGATATGCAGTTGCATCCTTTGAATTCCGATACACTCTTCAGGCAACTCATGTCACGCAAAAGGCCAGCTTGAAGCCTAAATGCACTAAAGACCTTGCATGGTTTTTACCTAATGTCTATCTGGGTCTTGGCCATGTGTTTGGAATGAAATGCTCGGTGCGGGTGTGGGACTTTGAGAAACCACAGGTTTTGTGTTGGCTTGAATGCTGAATTACTCTCAGTGAGGACCCCCTTTTGAATGTCTAAATATCAACATTTAGCATGGTTGCTTTTGAAAGAAATCAAAGATCTCCTGGAAGATTTCTTTACTAAAGCAGACATCATCAGTGTATAATGGGGCCATGAAAAGGGTTTCATTTTGTGACCTTTGTTACAAAACCCTCTTTGCAAAGCAGTTCGCAAAGCATTGTGCAGAGACTTTGAAGGAGATTGAACCAGTCATGTAGCACTGGTCTTCCTTGAAAAGTGCAATTCAGACTCCATCAAGCTTCTCTATAAGCTCCAGCATTTCATTCTGCCACAGTACTCACAAGATTTGGGGGCCACAGAGACAGAGGCCTTTCCCAGAAAACTTTGCAGGGAAGTTTGCAAAGATACTGATGGCGGAGCTGCAGAGATACGAGATCTGCTGCAACCCCTCCCGCAGATTCAGGTGCCCAATAGCCCCGCAAGCTGCATCCTCCCGAACAGCTTTGTCCTTTTTTGCAGAGACCGGGAGGTTTCTGCTTCCCCAGAGATACAGAGGAAAGAGCTATATGCTCTGCACTGAATGACCTAATGTAATTTGGGGACAAAGCAGCTATTAATCACTTTTATTGATAAACAGTATCTTTATTAATAGAAAAACTGCCAGCAGTGTCAATTATTCATACACATACGTATGCATATTCTGTACAAAGAACGGAAAACAGACTTCCACCTTCTATCAGAACTGTAATTAGTAGAATAACTTCTGAAATGTGGGCTTAGGTTTTAATAGTTTTAAAATACTGTTTTACATCACTCTCATTCCCTAATTTATCTCTGCCGGGCAGCAAGGCAGGCTCAGAGCCATCTGAATGATGTGATTAACTAGCTTGCTGATTATCCGTGTATTAACATCAGATCTGTGATGGTTTCTCAGTGCCATGCTACATACAGAAGTGGAGAAAAAAAGAGTTGATCATGCATAGGTTATAAAGGGCAAATTCAATAATAGATGGATTGCATATCTGATGGCAAGAGCAAGCTCTTTCCCCACATTTCCCTTGCACATAAATGGCAGCAGTTGATGTGATTCAGCAGTTTACATCTTCATCCTCCTCCACCTGTGAGAAGTTACCATGCTCCAGGGCTCTGCCCCAGACTCCTTCACTACCTGGCAGGGTTGGAGGGGCTGGCAGGGATGCATCTGGGTCCCAGCAAGCAGCCATCCTGCCCCAGCAAGCCCTCTGCACACTGAGTCCGTCCCTCTCCTGTGCCGTGCTGAGGAACCAATACCAGCAATGAATGCTACAGAGATGTTGAGAGAACAGGTTCCGTCGGTGCCAGCGTCATCACACCATATGGCTGCTTGTGATATCGGAGGGCTGGATTGGTGATCCAGGTCCCCTTTTGCCTTCGTATAAGAGCTGAATGGCATTTAGGTATGGAAGATGTTCAATAGCAAAGACGTCTTCTCCATGAATGTTGAATGCTGTCACTGACTGAGAAGCCCATTCTGCCTGGTTAAACTCTGGGTTTCAAAATACATAAATAAATCCAAGAAGTTCCACAATGCAGAGGTTCCTGGGGAACTAATTACAGGCTCTTCTTTGTTCACCGCAGGTATTTTTCCATTAAAGTCGCATCAAGTTTTCCCTGTGTTAACTTACAAGCCCCAAAAGCCCAAATTCTGTGGAGGCTTAATTACGGTTTCATGCTGCCAAACCCCTTTGGTGCATCTTCTTGTAAGTCGAACTTAACACATGTTATCAGCAAAGTTAGGGCCCTGCAGCAACAACAACAACAACAAGGACCCTGAACAGCTATTCTGCACGTCTCGAAGCCTCCAGGAAAGGAATACAAAACATTTCCAGCCAGCTTTCATACCATCCAAATGACGTAATTTATTTACAATCCACCTTGCATTCCTTTGCTCCTGCCACACTTAGCAGGCTGCAGACAAGGAGGTACCAGCCCAGAAACATGTTTCATGCAAGGACTCCACCTTACCAGCAGGAGCTTACTCAGCCCTTGGCTGTACATCTGCCATGTTACGAGCCATGTGACGCGTAAATGTTTCTCACCTTTGGATAAGACAAAGCACAAGGCTACAGCATGTTGAGACAGAGTTTTTCTATAGGTGACCCCACCTTATCAGCACAGAGAGGGCAGCTCAGGTGCTCTTTCACAGACTGAAGCATCCATAATGCCCCTGTACCCACTGGGACCAGAGAACTCATCAAAGCTGACACATTAGGTCCCTGTGTGCTCTTGGCAAAGTCATCTGACCTCCTTAAAACTTAGTAAACCAAGCCACAAAATGAGCTGACAGAAGGTCCTTTACAAAAAAATAGATGATTTCTAATTTAATCCAAACAAGCTTTCTTGTGTAACTTAATAATTGTTTCCACACAAGACACAGCATAACATAGCTGGGTGGAAAAACACCTGGACTAAAGAGAGGACGCCTTTTTGAGCTGTCCACCCCTTCAGAAGAGACCTGAAAGATTAATATGGTGCTAGACCACCCTTCATTTTGTTATCAACTTGAAGAGGAGAAAAATTTGATGGTTACACAGATAATCAATTGAAAAGTTCCTTTGTAGCAGCTGAAGGTGGATCCTGACCAGCTGGAGCTCTAGTCTTACCCCATATAACCATACTGACATCCTCATATGATTTTTGACTAATGTTGTTAACATGAATACCTGTCTTAAGTTTTATACAGCATCCATCATGGGGATATCAAAGCAGTATAGCTCAAGGGAAGTGAATAATTCTGAAGCATCAACATACAGCAAGAAGTAACTTTCCTTCCTAGAAAGTTAATTTCAGAAATCCTACAGTGAGGTTAACAGGATTAGTTTTCCAGTTGCCACTGACTTTGCAAGAATAATACCAGATGAAGACTGTAGGGAGAGAAGGAGGGGAGAAAGAGAACTGTAACTCTTCAAAATGCTGGTTAATTGCAAAGAATCTGCTACTGCTTAAGATGTGACTTGCTGACAGGGAGAAAAATATATCAAAGCACAGAGGAGATACATCAAAATATAAAAATTCAGCTGAATAAATCTCAAGGGATGACAGAGAAACCTTCGCTTAGAACTCATACAGAAGGATTTCTCGTCCTGCTTGCATTAAGCAGTCTTTCTTCTTCTGGTGGTTTTTGTTGTTTGGTTGGGGTTTGGGTTTTTTTTGGTGCGGTTGAGTCCTAGTCCACAAAGTGTGAACAGGTATTTTCAAGATCCATCAGAAATTATTCTGTACAGACCAGGAGCTGCGACTTGAAGCTAACAGTTGGTACAGATATATCCATGAAAATAAGGTTGGGGAGTTGCGTATCCAGTAGGGATGGGAGGTAGCTGATTGTTTACCGTTGGAGGTACACTACATTATCTGTGGTAAATATTACCCTGAAGGCAGATGAACCTCAACAGACCAGAAGCAGTTGCTTTAAAAATACGAGTATGTCACGTTGTTTCATTTTCTGATATGAGGGCTAACCCCCTCCCTTGAATTCTCTGCCCTAGGCTAGGGTGAGGCACCAACCTCATGAAAACGTGTTTCAGAGACCAAGGGAAAGAGAGGGTGAGAAGTTTTCCCTAGCTAACTGCCTTTGGAAGAAGCACACAGCTAAACACTAGCTAGGAAATTTCCACCGGCCCGAGTGACACTTGCAATAGCCTGAATCAGCTCAATTTCTCCACACAAAGTTACAGTTCAACCTACTCATTAGCAATCAGCAGCAATCAATACTCTGCATTGGCAACTGACATCCTCTATCTAAAGGACAAACTGCCATCGCCATGGTGGCTCAGTGGCATCTGAGGTGACAGCAACAAAGAAGCTAAAGGCATAAAGAAAAACGTGTTCATCTACAATTGCTGCCAATAAGCCTCTTCCTAAATAAAGGCAGGGGAGTGGTGGGCTAGGGCTTGCTGCAGAAGGGCATTTGCCATCTGCCCCTCACCCCGCTTACCCCCACGCCCAGGTAAGAATCTGCGCGAAAGCCATCTTGTCCTCGGGAAGAAGCAATAGGGAAACGGCTTGCAGGGAATAGTAGTTTCTGGCACAGTCGTTTATCAGAGGGGCTGGTTTACATCCCAACAGCCTCACTCAGTCCCTGGGGGGCAGCAAACCCCATGTCCTCTAGAGCCCCTATCTGTACATCACCCTGGGGGCTTCTGCATGTTCTGTATCTGTGCGGTCCTTCTTCTTCTAAATCTCTCTACCAGAGAACACCCGGGCAGGACAGTTTGTTACTATCACCTTAGGCTTCCAGTAATGAGAGTCCAGGTGACAATTCAGAGAAACAGCAGAGCATTCAGATATACACTCAAAGACCCAGAGTGAGCTACCTGGTGCAATTAATAAAAAATGATGGAACAAGCATAGACCATTTGGTTCATCAAAGTTCACTTAGCTTTTCTATTTAACGCTCTATTTCCTCCAAGAAGGCAGCTTATGATTTACCGAGTAACACCAGTATGTTTCTACCTTTATGGCTTTAGCTTGGAAAGCCAACTGAAAGCATGTTTTCTCTGTTTGCACATACATAGCTATCTAGTTCTGTGGTGAAGACACCCAGTACGCAGCACGTCTCCTTCTATTCTCTACCTGTCCCTGTCCCTACTGGGGGCTATCACCGATTTGGGTAATACAGATTCTTACTTTTACCACCCTTGCCACCCTGTGGCCCAAGACTACATCCCACCCCAGAAACCCTTTGGCAGCAGGCTAAAGGAGAGGAATGTGCAGGTGCATTCCCTGCTCAGCCTCCTCATTACTGCTGAAACTTGTCACGCAGTGTCCCGCCCACTTGGAAGAAGTGTCCTGAAGTTACTTCTGAACTTAAATGACATGATCTGGAAGTAAGAAGGAGGAAAAAAGTTTTCACAATTTTCCATTTAAAATTAATTTCCCATTTTCTAATCCTACTTTCCTCTGTCAAATCCCAAAGAGCTTCTTGACCTGCAACTGCCTATTCATATGTGTGCATGCAGCATCCGCAAGCCTCCCACAGCATACCAGGGAAATCTGCCTGCTTAAGATCTGCCCTGTTTCCTCCTCCAGGTCCCCTGGAGCAGTCAACAGTTTTTAACAAGGAGCTCTTTGTTCGATCAATCACTATGCTGGATATTACTAGAACTTTAAAAACGGCTGTTTTAAAATTCCCCACGGGCTTTGTAACAGGGTTTCTCATAAGGCCTCCCAGGGTCCTTTCCCCTTGTCCTCATGGACACAATCTTCTGCAGCTCTCCCCAGCAGAAGGACTAAATTCAGTTTTCCTCACACCTTCAGAAGACTGGTTGCAACAGCTGAAAATGAGGAAATCTGAGGAAATCAGAGCAGGTGCCACGTCCTGCTTCTCTGCTCCCTGGCCATAGCCCATATGATGAAAACAATGCTGCCACACCAGAGCCCACTGCTGCGGTCAGGCATCTTAGCAGTTTCTCAGGTTTTGATTTATTTCCTGGAAACTGATTTCTCCAATGTTCAGTCCTTTTAGTAAACCAGGCAACTGCTATTCCAAAGGCCTTCTTTGTGAGCTGTTCTCATTACCTTCATTTATTTCATGTTTTTACCTACCATTTTCTTTGTATTTTCACATTAAATTCCATTTGCTGCGCAGTGACCCAGTTTCACAGTACATCTGACATCCCTTTGATTTCTTTTTGCTGCCTGCTCTGCACTTACAGGTAAGAGCAAACGTAAGAAGTCTGCAGCTGGTTTCTTTGTGCAGGGCATTTAGACAGATTAGAAACACTGAAGGAAGCACTAACTCCTCTTCTGGCTTCAGTCAATACTTCCTCCAAGTTTGACACAAGTCCTCTCTATTTTGAAGCTATCCTTTGCTATGTGATACGCTGACTGCCTGATCCCTTCAGGCTGAATAGCAACCTGGCAAGTGGCACTTCAGTAGGTTGCTGCAGAACCCAAATAGCATGTCATGCCAAGTCCCGTCATTACCCGGCCTTCTTTTTTAGGTATGTGTATGTGTGCTGGTTATGACAGAGGCACTAGAAGGGAGAATAAAGCTAACAGAAGGGAGAGGACGTGTCAACCTTAACCGCACTTTCCCTGCCTGTAACAACTGAACAGCTTCCAGCAAAAATATTTAGCTATGTTCATTGTGTGCAGGCTTCAGTGCCTCACCATCTCCACACGTTTGCTAGTCACCCTGGTCAGTGGGTGCTTCTGCATATTTACTCCTTTCAGCTGGAGTGTTCAGGGGTCTCAAGCGCTACTGATGACCCTGAGGATGCAAAAGCCACCTCCTTCGGTTCCTTTCTGTTGCTTGGGGAGAGGTAGGAGCGGAGCCTCGGAGGCAGCGCTAGCAGCATACACCCCAGTGATCCCCCTCGAATCAGCCCTATAGCAGGGGAAGAGCAGAGGCTCAGCCATCTTGGGGCAAAGCTGCAGCTGGTCCGAACTGGCTGACACTGGAAAGAGGAGACACATGCAGGCGCCTGGACAGCCATGGGTCCGGTAACCTCCCCGGTCTGCTTCCCTTGACGTGCGAGTCCTGCCTTGGAGGTCCCCGCGCTGGCCCACCATGTGGCTGCAGTTTTCTCACCCCGGGGCTGCCGCGGCCAGACAGGCTGCCCACCATGGCCCGAGCCCCCTCCAGTTCAGGGCTGCACGCGGGCACGGGCAGCGCACGCACGGGCGACCCAGGGAACCGGTTGCCTTGGGTGTCCATCCTCTTCCTCCCCCTTGCTTTCTCTCGGAGCAAAGCCACGTTCGTAAGAACGCTTTACATCCTCCCCCACCTCCACGCGTTTCCACCCCCCCTGCGAGCTGTCCCTCTCTTCAGGTCCCTTCTGATCTGCTGGGTTTCGGGAGCAACTCCTCCTGGGCTTTGCAGACCAGCATTCGCCCGGACGGGGATCCTACGGCCAGGGTAACACCACGCTGAAGCAAAAGACAGCTCTGCCCTTCCGAACATGTCCTCCAGGGCTTTCCTCTCCCTGCTTTCAAGATCTCTCATCTCCTAAAACCCCCAGGGCTTTTTTCGCTCGCAGCTCTATAATCTCCTCACTTTTAACGTAAGCGTGAGTCAAATTCTGTTGTCACTCCCATCTCTAGACCCTGAGTCATGGACGAGATCAACAAAGTTACGCTGGATTTACGCAGGGATAATGAGAGCAAAAAATTGGCCCTTTGTCTTTATATTTTGACTTCTTCCCATCGTATTTTTTATTTGTGGCAGTGTTATTGTTAGATTTACTTTGATGTGCCTGTTTGTTTGAAATTCATTAATCTACAGCACACTCTAGGAAAGCTCTTTATATTTGTTCTCTACTTGGAATATAAAATTACTTCGCTTTACAAAGTATGTTATAATATTCTAAGTTTATGACATTACTATTATCTGAGGAATCTTCAGCTACTCATGCATATTCCCCCTTTGTTTCAGGCCCTTCAAAGTTAGTACAGCTAATTCTACATTCTCCTCTCTTGGCATCAACTGCACATTATGCTAAATGCTATTAAATTACAGATCCTCACTGCTTTTCCTGGAAACTTGTTGGTTGGCAGAGTAAGATTAGATCTGGATATTATATGCAAGGGTTTTTTTTATCAGCTTAGGTTTAAGATGCAGATAGTATATGAACCTTCAGTGTGATGGTGTCCTTAAAAGCATTAAAAAAATTACATTAAGCTAAATGATGTCACTTCTAATCAGAATTTTTATCCCTTTCTTTCCCGATTACTGCAACCTGTGCAGATTTACTAAATATCTCTGCTAGCTCCAATGTCTTCACCTCCTGGCATCCTGAGTCAGCATTTCTGGCAGCAGGCACGACGGTCAAGTGACATTCATAATGTAAATTAGCACTCAGCACTGAGACCAAGGAGGTCATTAGCAAATGTTTCCAAATGACCTGTGGCAATCCCACCTCCTCACCAGGCCTGCTTTAGGAAAAAATCTTAATTATTCCTGGAGGGAAGGGGGAAGAGCTTCCTGATGTTCAGCTGGACAGGAGCAACGGCAGCAGCCGTGCTGTGCTGAGCAGGGCAGCGTCCGTGCTGGCACGTCCTGCTGAGGGCTACGTGTCCATCTCTCCTTGCCCGGTGGTCCCTAACACAGCAAACCAGGCAGCCCTGGCGGCAGGGAGCCACTCGCCATGGAGGGCCCCTTTCACCCCCGCATCCTTCAGAGGGGCAAGGGCTCATGCCTCCCACCCGTTCCCCATCTGGAAAAAACCCGGACAACCTCATGTGTCCATTGTTCTTTTCCTAATTCAGTAATACGCTATGCTTAATATAAATTATAACGTATATGTAGTAATTCAGCTATACAAGTGTGACCTAGAGCATTTGTTAATTATTAGACTTCTGAGAATTTTCTCACTAATTTTACGTGTGCATGCTTGCGTTTGCCCATGTCAAAGCTCTTCTTTGTAACCTAACCAATAAAAACCCGTCTACAAATTTGCAGCCTACAAATTCACTCTCTCAGAGTTTCCTATGTAAAGTGCATGCAGTTGCTTTCACGGTTTTGTTTCCTTTGGAAGGAAATACAATTTTTTATATATAATTATATGCAAATATAATTATATAATTTTTTAAAAGTACCTTTTGAAATATTTAATGTCAGCAGTGAGCTCACTAGCTATTATTTGCTTTGCCAGAAAATGCCAGGGGAAGAGCACATTGTTATTCCTCACCAAGCCAGGATGGAAAGTGAAGGTTCATGTAGCCCAGGACTCCGTCAGATGGGCCAAAGGAGGATGCTGACAGACTAAGATGACTTAAGAGGAAACATATAGAGATATTTGGGCAGAAAACATCTCCTTATCCTGTAACGGGAGTTTGCATCTCAGGGATTTCCTGAGTCAGAGAGAGTGTCGTCCTGAAGGTTTATGATTACTTTTTGCAGCATTGCCTTCCCCCCACCCCTGGCCCAGGCAGCTGCAGCCTCTGGGCACCCCCATGCTGTCAGTAGCTGCCCAGGGAAGCAGGTGCCAGGTAAGATCAGACCCGGTGTGGCAAAGCAGGCCAGAGGGAAGATAAATAGGATTTCTCCCAGGACAAGCTAAGGCAGATCAGGGCTCCCTGCACCGCGCCTGTGCCCCACCGAGATGCTGACAGCTTGGCCCCGTGCAGTGCTGTCCGGTGCTGGGGGACATTCTCCAGGGGTGATCTAAAATGAAAACACTCTCTTTCTGCTGGTGGCTGTTTCTGCGTGGTGCCTCCACCAAGGAGCTAGCCTCGGAGCAGCGAGTTCCCAAAGGCAGCAGCGGCGGCAAGGAGAGAGGGGCTGCTGGCTCGTGCACCCCATTGCCGCCATCAGCGCGGGAGCTGCTCCCGGCAGGGCTTCTCGTTCACAAGGGTGGGGATGAACGTAGATTTAATTTTGGAGGCTTCACCCATGGCCCTTGTTTGAAGCCTGTGCCAGCGGCGGGGGTGGAAGCCATGCAGGAGACAGACAATAATTAAGGCTGGATTTTGAAGCAGAGGGATTCCTCCTCCTCCTCTCACTCTCCCCTCCAGCCTAAGCCCCGGACCGCATTCCCAGAGCAGAGATAAAAGGGCAGGTTGCCTTCCCCGAGTTTATTAAACAAAGCACAAAGGTGGTAGGACAGGACTGGTGGCATTGCTGAGCTGCCCGGTTGCCCGGGCTGGCTTCAGGACTCCTGCACGTGCTGTCCATCTGCACTCCTCCACGCACAGGACCATGTCAGCCACGTACACGTAGCATGGACCCAGGGCCTCTCTCCCACGCAAGAGACATCCGAGGGACTTGGCACCCAGCTACCCACGGGGCAGGCAAGAGGCTGCACACCCTCTCGCATTGCCTGCTACCCTACAGTCAGGACACAGGCTCAAAAAGATTGTCAGGGTCCTAATTAAATGCATAAATTGCATGGAACAATGCAAAATGCATCTGTGGCTTTGAAGGACTGTGACAATTCCAGGCAGACGGCAAGACAGGAATTAGCACTTCTTGCAGCACCCAGCCAGAACAGATGCAATACATAATGAGGGTCAGACAGCAACGCACACCGTAATTCCCTTTGCTCTCCCAGCAAACACAGAAATGCTAAGTCACTGTGTCACTACAGATTTTGTTGCTGGAAACACGATGAGTGTCAATTGTCAAGGTAAATTAGTAAAGCTGCATAAGCAGAAGCTGGAGGTAGAAAGGGAGCTGTGAAAGAGGCAGCTCTAGTGACACAACAGTTCTTAAAGCAGTTTTTCGAAACTCTTTCTTCTTCCGTATGCATACTGCAGTTTGTGAGGGGTCCACAAAGTCAGTAACTTCCTCTGAAACAGTTGTTTGTTTTGAATTGCTGATAGGAAATATATTAAGTTCATTAAAAATTGTTACAAGGGCAGTGATTCATGATGCATCCGACTACGGAAGAATAATGCACCTACCTGGCTACCTGTCTCATTGGTCCATTTCTTTGTGAATTACAGTATTTTAACTCATGAAATTGTAAAACATCAGAGCAAAGCAATGGAAAGTTACTGTGTGCTTAACTGCCCAAGAATTATATTAAGGAAGGAAAAAAGCTTAGGCATAATTTGTCAGCAGGTATAAAAATAGATCTTCTTGAGGCATTATCTGAACTTGGGAAAAATGTTTTATTGGCTGCCTGGGGCCCTCCGGTATTTTCATTTTTCTAAATGAATTATAGTATATTCATTATACAATAGGTCGCTACAAGCATGGAAGTATTTCTGTGCATTCATTCAGTGGTTCATTCGCAATCTGAAAAGCAGAGCCGACCAGGTGTAATGAGGAATCCCTGTTTAGGTGGTTGAGTTTCTTCTTTGTTCTACTTTTTCACTGGCAGTAGTCAAAACCTAAATTTGCATGAGCGGAAATCTTCCTCGGGAAAGCTAACTCGCACTTTGGGGTTCTGCTGCCATGCCAAATAATTCAAGCTGCTTAAATGGATTTGCAAGGTGGATGCTCAAATGCAGATTAAAATGTGAATCCACTTCCCAGAAAATCATCTAATTTATAAACAAGGAATCTTCAGACCTTGAGGTAGCCAAAGTGACTTGGCTTTTAAAGGAGATTACTTATGAAAGACTCTGGCTACCAATCTGCCGGAGACTGGCCGCGTGACTCTTAAAACCCCAGAACAAAAGATCAAAGACTGCCTCAGTCAAGCAAAATATTCCACTGCTGGGTAAATAACTTCAGCTCTGCAAACAGCATTTTCCCAAATGCCGTATCACGATTCAGACCTTCTGACAGGTGCAAACACAGGCTGGAAAGGTGTGAGAAAACATGTCCCGTGACCTACCAACTTGTGAGAATGAACTGGTAACCTGAGCACACTCAGCACCTTTGAAACCTGGGGTACAGGGGCCATAACGCTCGTGAGAGTACAGGCATAACCTTAATGCAAGGCAGTGCTAGTTAAAGGCAGCATTTTTAAGGCAGGAGCCTTCAAGATAGAGCTTTCAGCTGTCCAGCCACCATCCAGCCCTAAAGGGGCAGGCCAACAGACCTGCCCCCCAGCTGTGCCCCTAAAAACTGCATCTGCATCTTCTCACCGAGTCCCACACCGCTGCACAGGAGGTCATGTCCCCGGACAGAGGGGACAGGCAAGGAGGGGCAAGGCGAGGAAATGCTTGCCCAGGAGACCTCTCCGGTGGGCATGGCCACTGGCGGGGACTACCTCGCCCCCGAGAGAGGCAACGAGTACCCAAAGGTCTCACGATCTGCAAAGGCTGTCACAGGGGCTTTGTACTTTCCTGCATCGCCCCATGAGCGTACAGACCTCAGGGGCCAGATTCCCAGCATGCCGTCTGCAGTGTGGTCCATTTGTCCTGTGTAAACTGAGTGCCGTGGGGGCTTAAAATGCGAGTGAGGTTGTAAATAGCCCAGCAAGGTGTGAGGGAGGTTACAGCATCTGGCTACTCATCTTCTTCCATCTCTATCAAGAGCCAGATAGAATTATGAGGACGGGTAATAAACAGACAGGAATACTGAGAGAGGAAGGCAAATCTCTTGAAACCTGAACATGAAACCACAGCACCTTCGTCCTCCAGAGGCCCAGGCAGTCCAGTAAAGAAGAGCCACATCCAAGAGGCTTTGAGTCTGTCTCTTGTGACATGTGCTATCAGCTTAGCATGGAGCAGCAGAGCTTGACATGCAAAATAATTATTTTCCCAGCAATCTCCACCAAATCATTGTGAAAGAGAACTGGAGAATTTCGACCATTAGACCAAAGAACATTAACTGGAGAGCTAAATCATAAACCCTGCAGTGTTGACACAGTCTTCTTGCAACCCCCGAAGAGCATATTTTGCATTCCAGCTGACTCAGGGCATGTCCTGGATAGTGGATAAGAGCACTCAGCATGCCACGGAGAAGCCCGACTTTGAAACAGCAAGCTCTGATACTCACTGGAGAACGAACACGTCTCTCCAGAAGATCGAGCACAATGGGGCCTTTCTGCACTGCCCTGCTTTTTGCCTCCTGTCCACTAGCGCTCACAGCAGCGGTGCAGGAAAAAAAAAAAATAGGAAGAAGAAATTAGGGAAATAGATAGTAGCCAGCCCTGCAGCATCAAGATTCTGTCTAATCCTCACATCTTACCACAGAACCATGAGTTGTGGCTCAAAGAAAAGCCATCTGGCCCACTGCAACTGCTGGCTTTTGGCTTGGTCTGTATCCTTAGAGAAAAGAGAGCAAGAATAGTTTAAAGCAGCATGGCTTATAGTAGGGTGTACAGGAATGGGTTAAATCAGTGTAAGATAGTGCAGTGGTTGCACATCTTACAATGATTTCTAATGTTTTCTGCTGTCAATTGCAATGCGTTCCCTAGGGAAATCATTTCATCACCTCTGTGATGGTAGGATGAATGAAGACTGACCCCTGACTAGGAAGCCAGATTTATTCATGTTAGGTGATTGCATCCATAAAATAAAAGCCATCTTTTGCCAGGATCCCTGCATGTCACACTTTTATTCCCTCTTACTACATATATATTCTTCTCTGTCACTATCCTAGTAAATTAATTTCTATTTTACCTTTTATGTTATTGGAGGTTTTTATATAAATCTAACTCTAATTTTCAGGCTGCATCTTCTATATCTCTGTGGATGCCAAAATTTTATCTTTATAATAAGTAACCTTCAGCCATTATAGGCCAAAAAATTCTTTTCAGTTACTCCTATGCAAATCCAAAATAATCCACCAATAAGCAAAATGTAGCCCCTAGACTGGGCACATCTGAAGATGCTCTGGTGTGAAATAGTTTTCTTAGATGCAGTGTAGAAGTAATTACCCTGTACAGAAGGTGAAATTAATTTCTCCTACACCTAGCCAGCAAAACTTTTGCCTAAAAAGCCCTTTGTAAACCCCCCTGTGTAGGGAGGAAGGTATGTAGCATCGCAAAGCTATTATCTCCTCTCTCCTACCATGGAGGTACGCATTTCTCCTTGTTGGCTGTCAAGGGAGTCTACTATACCAGTCACCTTAAGCAAGATGTGTACTTTTAGATGTGCAATATATCCCACTAGTAAAAAGACCCCGTGGAGAGTTAGTACATAGTAGTGAGAGCAATGTAAATTTGTGCCTGAGCCTTATCTTACCCAGGCAGACAAAAGCCTTTATTATAACCTCCATTCCACTGGCAAGTCTTGCCTATAAATATTAGTCACACAGCACAGAAGAATCAATTTTTATGATGATGACAAACTAAAGTGCAAAATTGAGCATCTATATGCAGGTTGCCTTTGGGCCACTTGATGATTCACAAATTAGTCCTGATCCTCCTGGATCTAACTTTAAATATTTCACTTCAAATGTTTCTACTGTTTCAAGCACCCGCTAACATAGCTAGAATTTGATCTGGCTATCACTAGGAAACTATTTAACGTAGCCTCTGAGCACAGAAAACCAGATGTTTTCAAGAACAGATTCTTTTAGTTCCCGTATTCAGGGGAGAAAGATTGGTTTTATTTAGTTTTATGTTGTAGGGACAGATTTCTTCACTTCTACTCAGATTGAGTAGTCCTTCATTTTCCAAGTTGCTCAGTTAAAATCAAACAAAGATTGTTCATCTTTACTCTGGCTTAAACAGAAGCACACTGCATAATCTGAATTATTTCAGTTTCACATACAGCTGTTCCTTCTAATGGCATAATCTGATTCTTCCCGTTGTACTAAACCACCTCACTTAGGCCCATTTATGTCATACTGGCGTTCAAGATACATCATCTTAAGTGTTACGCTCTTTACTGGAAACAAGATCTGTCACCCTGACTTAGTTTTAGGATGTTCTGAGTGGATCTTTGGCAGCTACAAAGCCTCTCTGAAAACAGTAGCAGCTCCTCTGAGTTTCACAGTTTGGCAAGAGAAACAGACACATATAGGATATTTGTCTTTCTTTTACTGGCATGTGATCTCATTTTTTTCTCTTTCCTCCACAAAGCTGGGCAAGTGCAAAGATATTTTTAATGCACCTTTGGGAAGAAAAGATTATCAAGGAATATTTTGTTTGGATTTTTCACTAAAAGCTTTGTTTTCAAGGATACAGGCATTTAGGATATGTCTAAAAGCTTCTTTCTGCTCGTTCTGGTTAGGTATGATAATTTTCACCCTTTAGTTCATGAGTTCATTCCCTCATCAGGGCTACAGCACGTATCAAGCTGTTCACTTTGAATGAAAAGCTTTTCCAGACTGAAAACTCAATTTACCCCTGCTAGTGACATTAAGATAAGCAGTCCCTCAAGGGGTCCCAGTCCTTATCTGATACACTGTGTTCTTTGCAGGCTCTGGCAGAAATTAAGTGGAGTTTCATGTACACACATTTGGGACATGTGTACTCTATTGAACAGGACCTTTCATTTGCACATCAAAGGAAGCTTTCCAGTAGCTCAGTTGAGCCCCATTCACTTGCTGAATATAACCTCTGTTACAAGGGCCTGTGATAATGGCATGCCTATATATCATAAAGACAAAAGATTACTGCACCGTAGGAGGTGGCTATCAATCCATTGCCTATCATCCTGGGTAATGAGTTCCCTATAACAAAGTGATACTTCTTATATCTTTTTTGACAAATGAGTTATCCCCTAGGAAAGCTTCATTAGATGTCCTTCATAGCCTCCATCACAATGCTGAGATCAATTATTTATGTTAGTAGCACCCAGGAATTTGAGGTAGGGTGCCGTGCAAACCCAGGACATGTGTGCGTGCACACTATGTACATGCTGCTGTATGCTTTACTGGTGTATGCCTCCTACTATTTTCTTTCTCTACAGATATTTAACCTGTCCAGTCCTTCTTTCACCTTCACGCTACGAAGATGCATGCCACTAAGTCTGAACAAGGCTTTGTGCAGACTTTTCCTGGAATCAAATGTAGGCCAATCCATATGAGGACAAGATTCTTACTCACAGGAAGCAATTAAGAACATTAATACAAGTATCTGAAACTGATCATTGAAATTGAAGTCGTTAAACCAAATTAAACATATATGTAGGCGCTCCCCTTAAGACTGGAAATGGCCTTCTTTCCACTTAAAGGAGAATTAGCTGTGAAGGCTATCTACCACCAACACACCAAGGGAACCAAGAGTCCAGAGAACATTACACTTAGAAAGGTTTTAAAGGACTAAACGGGATTTCCACTCAGAAAATAAATCCACTGGGGAGCTGGACCAATGAAGTCTATGCAGTGTTGCTCCAACTCACCTCCTAAACATACTATCAGAAACATCTAGAAAATGTTAGGAAACAGCAACATTTTCCTGGGGATTTTTGAATAATCTCCCTGCACTGAACTGAGATTGATGTCAGTCTCATGGCATGACGCAAAATGGTTCAAATTACCTTTAAAAAGGGTATTTCCATTCCTTAAAATAGCCTCCCAATTTTAAAATATTTTTTGTAGAACCCTATTAGACAGCCTGGGAGGCTGTTAGCTTCATCCCTATGGAAAGTTATATATGTCTCCATAAGGAGGCAAGGTCAAATGCTGTGTGGAAACTAGCTTGGCTCTACGTTAATACAGTGAGTATTCCTAAAGTTGGTGGGGGTCAATGTCCTTTTTGATAGAAGAACTGATTGCTCTAGGACTAGATAATGTGCAATCACTTGGCCATAGGAAATCTTAAGCTCAATAGGAAATCTTAGGCTCACTCTAGACAATTTGTCACCTGGAGCTCAGGATGCGCACTATAGATCATGACAGCTCTCAGTGGAAGAATTTCTGAGTAATACAAGGAACACAACAGGTTTCCTAGGTAATCAGGAGAAGACAGAAGAGGTAAAGGACTGAACCACAGCAGAAGCAATAGAGAAAATGAAATTCTTATTCAAGATGGGCAAGGACTTTGTTAGATCAATGTCAGATTATTATAGATGCTAGATCAAGCTTTATGCCAACTGCAATGGGGATCCATAACAATCACATCTCAGAGAACGTCAGCACTTCTCTTCTGGTTTTACTAACAGTCAGATGCTGTGATTCGTTTCTCAGAATAACAGAATGCAGTATTTTCTTGCTAGAGAAGATCATGCATCCACAGCACCATACCGAAGCTGGGAAAGTACATACAGGATCTACTTCTTCCATGAAATATCCCAGTATAGTTAACACACTGCCTCTTCAGGGTATGGGAGATGACAAGTACTCCACAAAATCAAACGATCTTTTCCATAACCTGCCAAAGCTCCTGAGAAGGGATGTCAGTGTCATGACCCCCAGCTATGGAAAAGGAAGCTGAGGTACAGAGGTGTGAAAAGATTTGATCAGGAACATCCAAGAGCTGATTAGAAAAGCAAGAAATCCTGTTTTCCAGGCAATCCTTTCTCCAGCTCTTGAGCTTGTATCCCAAGCACCTGGTGATATAGAGGATAGGGGAAGGGAAGGCAAGGCAAGGCAAGGCAAGGCAAGGAAGTCTACAGCAGGTTTTCGAAGACGTCACTTAAGCCTGTGTTCTTGTCCTCCTCTGAGCTCACATATAATTCAGTGAGAGCATCCAAGACATGCCCAAAGTGCTATTATTAGTTAAATGGGTCAGCCTATGGTGACAGAAATCAGTTGCTCTTCCTCTGTGCAAGAACTAAAGGTTATATTCAGATGCCTATAACAAACTTCAGATTTCCCTTATCTCAATTTACCCACCCAGAATCAGGGAGTCCAGTTAATTAGGGCTTGAGTCAGTTGCCTAAACATAAGCATTTGGTGCCATCTGAGATTTCCTAGGGTATCTCAGATGCCTGCACAGGCCTGGCATGTATGACATAAGATCTATGGGAAACCCATGCAATTCTGGAGTGGCAGCTGGAGGCCAGGTAAGATTCCTTGGGCATCCCAAATGATGCTAAACACCTGTGTTAAGGCAACTGAATGGAGCTTTTGAGGCTGGAGCTAGGCAGAGTTACCTGCAGATATTGATTCAGCACGTTTTAGATGAGAATTTCCCATTGTAGGTGGCCTATTTCTCATCACTGACTACAGAGGACACCTATGGCAACCACGTGCAAAAATTCAGTTTTATAGGTGCCTAATGCTGGGCGCGGTAAGGCTGAGCCACAGTCTCGAGTTCTCTGTTGCTTGATCCCTTTTCCACTTCTCAGCTCCTCTGCCAACTGCATGGAAAATCCTGCCATTGGGATTTGGAAGAACTTTACATCCACTTTGCAGAAGCATAAATATGCAAGGCAGGGGGGAAATCGGGCCTGTTTTCTCTCCGCCTCAGAGAGATATGAGAAAGCCACCGTGAAGAGTAAAATAGTTGAGTCGGATTAAATTTACCATGTCTGCAAAATTTTCTATTAAAAGGTTACCTTTGATATAATGCTTCAGCCTGCAGACTTTTGCTTCCCAGCCATTAAATTCTGTTGTAATAAACTTTTACAATGTGCATCATTATAGGAAACTTAAATAGGCTTAGTTCTTGAGTGAGACTCACAGAGACAGTAGAATAGAGAAGAAATGCAAGGTGTCTGGCTTCTTGAATATTTAAGGTTCTTCTTTATTAAATAATGCATATGAGGAGAGGGATTTGGAATTCTTAATTTCAAGGTCAGGGTGGAAGGAGGTCTGTCTGGAGAGCCACGAACTCCTGATCTCAGCTCCTGCCTCTGCCTTTGCCGTGTGGCCTTGTGCAAATCAGAGGACTGCCCAACCACTGAGCCCCTGGGGCAAACAGGTTGTTAATACTCACCCCTCTCAAAGAAGAGTCATGGCAATTGCTCTTTTTATTCTTCACAGTATTGTTCTCTTACCTGTGAGAACAGGCTTAGAAAATATAAATGGCTCAGCTTTATAGCGAAACGGTTGTTGGTGGTTTAAAAGTAAAATTCAGGGTCGCTTTTCTGCTTATAATGAGCATTGCAGTGCAGAATGGGCAGCTGCAGAGAGCCCAAATGGGGAACAGGGAGGATCAGTCTCCTTGTTATTACGATGGTTTATGGAGACATTTGGCCTCAGGTATGTTCTCTTTCCTATTCTGCTGGTAATTCATTTGTTTAAAGTGTACTATAATTGTCCACAGAGATCATGCTACACTCCTTTCTAAAGCTCTAAGCACGTTGGTTATTTAACAGACCTTCTGTCACACATGGGTGAAATGAAAATTCCTTTCCTACAGAAGAGTTACAATACCTTGTATATTGTTTATGAAGAAGAGGGGATTTATATCCTATTTTGTTCTTCATGTACTCTTGGAACATCAGCTATCAGCCTTAGGACGGCCAGGGAGTATACATCAGCTAAGGTTGCATTTCATGGCCTGGTATAAACACAGAGAAAGATAGCTGATCCTCACCATGTATAATGTGGAGTTAGACAGGGGCTGAAATTTGTCCATGCTCTTAAAATAACAAATCCTTCATCCTCTCTATACAAGGAATGGAGCAGAGGCACTGCACCACCTCCAAAGTCTTCTAAGAGGCAGAAGGAGGGGAATGTTAAGACAGGAAAAACGCCCTGATATACTCCTTTTCCAATTATTATTCTGCTTCCCCCAACGCCAGCCTACAGAAGGTTGCCTTAAGAAGCAATGCCCTACACTCATCAAGTATTGGATTCCTCAGGATTTTCTCTCTTCCTGTTGCTCAACAGGAGATTTTAGCTATTCAGGAGTCTGTGGGTTTGCATCTGGCTTGGCTGTTTGGGACCCTGTGCATCTCTGGGAGACCCAATTCCTTCTCTTGATTAAGTGAGCACAGACAGATCCCTGGAGTGGGGAGAGGCAAACAGAATAGCCTGAAAAGTTGGCTCGTGATTTGCATTGCAGTGTCATTTGCAATCAACAAGA
Source organism: Pandion haliaetus (assembly GCA_013401275.1). Lineage (NCBI taxonomy): Eukaryota > Metazoa > Chordata > Aves > Accipitriformes > Pandionidae > Pandion > Pandion haliaetus. The sequence continues at coordinate 435,066 of VYZV01043779.1, read as the reverse complement.
GATTCCAGTGCCCTCCATTTAAGACACTGGCTTTCTTCCCACTAGACTCAATAATACACTTAATTCTTACAACACCCTGACACTTTATTTTATTTCTGGCAGTGCTTATTCTAACGGTCAAAGGCCTCACTGGCTTCTCAGCTGGCAATACTATTTTATTTAATTATTTTTAACTGCAGGCGGCACACCTCTCACCTGTCCTGAGGCATTTTTGCAGATACAAAGGAACTACAGTCCACAGGGCAACCACTATTAATGAGTGCCAACAGGGATTCCCCAAGCTAGTCCTTCAGAAAAAGAAATAGTAAATGAACAGACCTGCTGGTTGAGAAACTCAAACTCTGACTCAGACACAGGAGAGACTATCAGAGCAAAGGGTCCCACAGGTTCCCACCCAGGAGGCAAAACTGTATAAATTTTTAGTGTGAATGATATTTATTGGTTTTGGCCCTGATTACGGGAAGGGAAAAAAAACCAAAACAACAAAGAAGAAATGTTCATTAAGGACTTCACTCTGGCTTTGCAACTTCACTTTAAATTCAAAACACTGCTGGTCAACAGATAGGGACGGAGAGTTACTGAAAGGTGGACTATGCTCTGTCCTTAGATGCACATGAAGTGCTGCCACTGAAGTCAACAGAGGCCAGAATCTGGCCTTATAGATCTTGGCAGGTCCTAAACTGGCATATAATTTATTATGAAAGGAAAACACTATTTTCCCCTTAGCCTTGGAAAAGGAGTAAGGGCTGCTGGCCATTGCAGATCCTCTTGCCCCTAATGGTGAGGTCCAGCAGACTTTGCTCCATGCTCATCATTGCCTATACTTATTGCAGACCTCAATTTTGACATCTTCTGAGATTGATTCACCTGAGAAGGGTAATAACCATTCAAGGAGTACATACATTGCAATAAAAGGTAAGCCAGTGAAAACCCTAATTTACTCAGGCAAATAAAAAAGCTTTGTCTTAGTATAATGTGTCACTTCTTGCAGCATTCTCCCCAACGTTACCAAGAACGATGCTCTAGAAACTGAGGCTGGGGATGAAATACCCTCAATGCAATGTAAAATATAGGGCCCCCTGTATGGGCAGGTAAGGGTCCCCCCAAGTCACTTTATGTCCCCATGTCCTCATTGCTTGGTAACTTTTTCCAGGACTTTTGCTGCAAAATGGAGTATGTTGGAGATTTATCCATTTGCAGGTGCTGTCCCAGGCAAAGGAAGGGGAAGCTCTTTCCTTAAGCACATGGGGGAAAACAGTTTCTCATCCTCAACCAGGTTTGCAAACCAGTTCAGTGTTTACCTTTGGCAAGGGAGGAAGGGAAGAGTGTTTGCAAGCCTCTGTTTTAACGCATTTGCCCTCCTCGCTGTTGGGAGGTGCAGACTTTGTTCTGGCTGTGGGCTGGGCAGTACAGGACAGGTTTGAAGAATGCCTTTCTTCTTGGCCGAATTCGTTGTTTGGAAGCTGGCGGCTGCTGCTGCTATAATTGCTGAGCCTATTGTTGCCCGAAGCAAATGAATGAGTAGGAGGAAAAGTAGGAGGAACAGAAAGTGCCATTAATCTACTCTTTGCTGAGTTTGTGGGAAAAAAAAAAGACAAGCATAACTCCTGTAGGTACTCAGCATGGTGATGAATGCAGCCAAAGCAGCCAGATGTTACATACTAGCATATTAGTAGGATGAAGAAGGCAAAGGGAGGTTTCATGTCTTCACAGCCCGGGAAGCCTCACCAGGCTGTTCTGTACCACGGGTCTCACTCAGGGCTGCACTGACTCCACGACGTCAGGATGTGGCCCTGCCTCCCTGCAAAGTTAGAGCTCCCTTCTGCGAAGCACAGAGGGTCAGGTCTAAAATATGTATATTAAATAAAAGCAAGAAGTATGTAGGTATTGCCTTATCTGTAATCATCTTTGCCCCTAGATACATTTACTCAGAAAGTATGATCTATATTATGATCTCAAATTACTTTCTTAGAGAAGACTATCTATCAGCATTCTGTACAACACGGAAAATGCAAAATGTAGAAATCTATCTTTTACTGTAAAGGGCACTGAAAATTATTTTTCAAATGAAGGAAAGTTCATAAAAATAGGAACTCATTTTAAGATCAAAATAGTTTATGGAAGTGGTTTTTTAATAAGCCATTGATAGCCTTCCTGCTGCATTGGCCATTTCTCAGCATAGCTCTGCTACAGTAGAGACCATTGAAGGGTATCAGAAAGGCAAAGCATGCAGGAAGAAACAAATTTTTTTTATTAAACCAACTGATACAGTTGGGGATACAGGCAGGCTTTTGAGTATCCCAGCTTTCCAAAGCCATTTCCAGAGAGAAGCCAAGTGGTTAGCCCACGGCCGGCAATGCTACGTTGTAAACAGTTGAATCATTTGAGAGTGAAAACCTGTGCTGATGAATGCAGAAGGAAGGAAGCCCACAAGTCCACTGTAAAGTCATCCAGGGATGGGAATGACAAAAGACAAGGTGGGGGAGCAAGGGGGATGCCAGGGGTAATTTTTTTGCTTCAAGGGAAGCAAATGATAGGTAGAACTCCCTAATCCAGCAGGTTTCAGACTCCTATCTCTGTGTAGCTTGTAATTACCTGATTTATTAAGGAGTTTTTTCTAGTTTAAGTTGACAGAAGGAGATAAGCCAGGTCACTGAAACTCCACAGCCACTTCCTGCTCCGGGACCATATTGGGAGTTGAGGCACAGGAGTCCAGGCAGAGAGGAAGGCGAGCTATTTATGTCGTTGCTGACTGAATCTGCTACTGGGATCACCATTTAAAATTTGAAGTGTATTGAAAGTGCTATTGACTCAACCAAAACATTCAGCAAACCCCCAGAGATACAGATGCAGAACAACAGTGGCAAACTTCCAGCCTGCCATAGCAAGCGTTCAAAATCCTCTGGAAATAAATTACTTCAAGGATTTAAAAGGTTAAGAAAGGACAGCCAAGCCAGACAGATCTCAGGGCCTGTTCCTGAGGGCCCCAGACATGCGTAACTCCAGCTGACTTCCAATCGTGTCATCTTCCCAGGACAGGCATTAAGAGACTGCTGCCTATGTGCAGGGGACGAACGTGACTGCTGCCTTCTACCCCAGCGCTGTGGCTTACATGAGGATGTACGAGTGGATGTTTTGGTTCAAACAACAGGTCTGCCTAGCCCAGTTCCAGCCTCCAGCAGTGGCCATAAGCCCGTATCCAGTGAAATATAAGAAATTGGCAAACATCTACAATATTTCCCCCACATACTATCTCAGCCTCCGACTATTTTCAGCTGAGCAGATTTTCTAAGCCTCATGTGCTTCACCTTTTTAATAATCCTTTGTAAATCTCTCTTCCAAGCACTTTCTCAGTCTCTCCTTGAACTTTTGCATTCGTAACATCCTTTGGCAAGGAGCTGCATAGGTTCATTACCTGTTACACAGAGAACCGCCTTCTTCTGTTACTTCTGAACCTGTCTCCCAAGTAGCTCCATTTGATGGACATTCATCCTTGCCTGGGATGAAGGAGTGAACATTTAGCCCTTACCCATCCCCTCCTTATCCAGGATTTTGTAGTTCTTTTGTGTATCCCCCCTATGTTGACTTTTCCAGGTTGAAGGGTCCTAGTCTAAGAGCTTCTCTCCTACTCCTTGGCCCCACAGCCAGGCAAAGCCATTTTGCCCTGGCATCTGCCAGATAGGTACGGGTGGTACAGCTGAGCTTAAAGATGGAGAGAGGCCTCAACGCTGGGCTCCTGCAAGGAAGAAGCGATGAAACCCAGCCCTGTGCTCAGAGGAGCTCTGCTAGATGGCACACGCACCAGCCACGACCCAGCTCTTGGTGATCCCCGGTTGCAGGACACAGAACCATGCATCTCCTGCCTCGTGACAGCAGACGCAAAGGCTGTATCGCTGCACTATGACCCAGTGTGGCCCTGCTCCATGAGGCTGAAGACCCTTCAGCAACTGGGCACAAGGCAGCAGCAACCTCTAACAGACCTTGGAGCGCCTTGAGATGCTGTTGAGATGCCAAACGGTGGGATGGTCCCTGGTCCTGAAGACTGCACAGTCTAAAGTGACAAACAATGATGGGTTGTAGCTTACAACTGAATGAACGATGTTGGCTATATTTCACCTTACATGATTTATATGAGCTATGAGATATGTATGACATGAGTCAGATAGATATCTCTCTCGTATTTCACAGATACATTTTGCATTCTAGACCTACCCTAAATACCTTTGCCTTAGCATAATAACCTTTGTTTGTCTCATCCTATGTTTTCTTTTCATAATTCACAAGAAAATTAAATAGAAAACTGTTCTTGTTGAACAAATCAGCTTTTCACATTTAAAAAGAAGGCAACTATTTTTTCTAATACAAGTTTCCAGAATCATTCTGTCTGTCGTTTGTGAAATGACTGTACTTTCATTAGACAAGACAAATTATCGAGAGCCCCAGGAAAAATTAATTTCATGGGGATGCGAAAGACCAGAGACCTATTGGTAGAGTACAATATATGCTTGGCAGATGTCCCCTGCCTCAGGCATGAAATGGCCTATTATCTTGTCTATTGTTCAAAAGTAATTGTACACATTGCACACAGAGCAACACACGCTCACAGAGCAAACACCTAGTGATGATGGATATCACTACCGATATAATTCACATCTAAAAACTATAAGGGCTGGAAAAAGTATTGTAAATTTTAAAAGGTAGTATGAATTCATTAACTGCAAAGAACACACACAGTTGCATTCAAGGAGTAGAGCTGTGACAGTAATTGCTGAATTGAATATTTTTAAAAAGCCCTTTTGTTCTTATTGGCATCAAAGCTATTGTTGAACTGTGCTGTACTGTCAGCAACGTGAATGTTAGGGGTTTAGATCCATGCATGTGAAAGATCAAAAGCAGTGATGAAGGATTCTGTAATTATTAGTAATTGCTTCCCAAGTGACCATTTTTTAATAAAGATTCTTTATAACAAACTGTTCACTAAAGACTATGGGTTGAACTCCTGTTTTCATAGGAGGAACATGAGCCCATGGAAATTATTTCACACATTATCATCATAGGTGGAAACTACCACTAATAAAAAATACAAATGCTACACAAAGTCTGGATATCATTATTATGATTATTACTTGGAATTTTAATGCAGATTGATATGTTACTTTTTCAATTAGAAGAATTTATAGACTCAAAAAAAAAAAAAGACAGTTAAACTAGTTTCAGGTTGAACAAAGTCTTCATTTCTCTAATTCTGTGTTCAGAAGCGCTTCATTCAAGTAAAATATAAATGGTGCATCAGCTGTGAACAACCCTTGACTTGTAAAAGGTACTTTCTAGGCTAAGTCTCCATCCACTTAAAAGGATGTAAATCCTTACACTGACATATAACTACAAGCACTGACACCAAGAGAATAATAACAAAGCCAAAAAAGGGTGCAAAAACTGAGTCATGCTCTCTTCTCACATACCAGCGCAGCCATCTCATTGCCAAATGAGATCAAATGTGTATCTTTAGAGCCTTACTTCATATTTGATCCTAAGGTTTGTCTTGGAGCTGCTCTTGCTTATTCCAGGATTGAATTTGTCCTGAATAAATAAAAATAAAAACCACGGCACTATTAAAATAACTCCGACGTGACAATAATAGTCCACTATGTCTCATAGAAAAACACGCAAAATATTTATGAAATTGTGGTGTTCTGCTGCCCAGATATTGCAGGAGGTGGCTTTCTCCTATCCTTGGCTAAGGATGGAGATCACCTGTGAGTACATCCTACACAACAGCAGCACCTCAGTCAGGACAAGCATGAGGAGCGACCAGCTCCACCGTAAGCATCCAATTCCTATGTATTCCCTACTGGGGCATTTGGGAGTGCACAACTGCAGCTGTGCAGCTCCAGGACTTCTTCCTTCCTACACGTCAAAGCCCAAATGCAAAGGGTCAATAGACCATAGAGTACCTGAGGTGCTGACAGGGGAAGGAAGGAGTTTGGGCTTTGCAGGAGAGATGCCACAGCTTTGCAGGAGTGGTCCCTACCTCTCCTCTAGATCTGATTCTAGAAACAACACGTATTTAATTTTAAGTGCCTGAAATGTCCTGCTAAAATCACTGCTAGGATTAATTACACTCTTATGCTCCTCAGGGAAAAAACCTTACTCTGTATGTCTGCAAAGTGCCTGTCTGGGTGCTGTACAAATTTATAAAGAATAGTAACAGTGGCGCCTGCATGAAAAGCCAGCCCTTACAAATCGATCTCGTTCTACTGAAACCAATGGGACAAATTAAAGCCTTCCGTTATGTCCAAAAAGCAATATTCAGTATGCGGTTTGTTTATGACCTCTGAAGAAACACACATAGAAAACCCCTTCACGATATCTTTTAACATGACCAGGTTTTTTTGTTTCAGTTAAGTAGCTTTGTTCAATATGCTGAAGCACCCTACAGAAGTCGTCATGTGGCACTGCTATTTCTTATATTAAAATCTGTTATCCCTTACAATATAGCCTCCTTTAGCATGCCAAATGGCTTCATTCCCTTGCGGTTTCCTTTCCGTCATGGTTCAGCCTCCCATCTCACTCGTAAGGCACACTGATACCATAATATATATATCTGCTCCAGGATAAATAGTAATTTATCATACAGGGGAAGTGTGAGTTCTGCCCTGACATACACTGTCGCTGTAACAGGAGACTTTAAACAGTCAGTCAAATAGCTTCATTATTCTCTAACAACTTCGGCAATATAATCTCTCAAAATAAAGCCAATTTTTCTTCACTTTCGTCAGTGCGAATCCGCAGTAACAGCACTGAACTCAATGCTTCCCCTCTGGTAAGGAAGAGTCAGGGCTGGTGTCTCCTATTCATGAAGTAAGTGGGGAAACAAATCATGTCACTGTTTTATTTATGTTTCATCTAATTATTCAAGGCACAGCTCACATTCATCCTCCTTAGTGACTGTCTGTATTCCGCACTTCCCCACTGTAGCTTACCCATTCTTCAGTATGGATTTTGGTATCTGTTTAATGTACCGTGACTTGTGCCACATTTTCCCTGCAGGCTGTATGTTCTGTGCCAGAGGGTGAGGGCAGGGGGAAGCTCCAAAGGAGAAGCACTGAGAAAGCCCGCCAGGATGACATCTTGGATGACAAGAAACACGGAGGCACATTCTCCTCTCCACGCAAGGGAGATATACACACACATTTCCCATTACCATTAATGGTAGTTATGTGTATAATTTGTCCCATGTACTGAGAGGAAAATAAACTTGAGAGAGCAGAAATAGAGGGTATTCAAGGGGAAAATATTTAATATGTAAAGCTTGTGGCTGCCAGTTGGTAATGAATGTGGCAGGCATAATAATGGTAATAATAGGAAAAGACACCTACATATCTGAGTTAGGGTTATTGTAATATGGCATACATACAGAGAACAAAACTGTCAAGGAAACCACTATATATAATTTTGAGGAGACAGCAAGAAAATATACTCAAGACTAAAGAGAAAATAAAGAGGAGAGCAAAAGCAGGTCTTGGAACAAGCCAGCAGAGAAATCTGGGGTGTTTTCACCTAAGGAAACAGCAGCTATCTGCGAGAGTACCGGGAGGACTGGGGAAGGGGTAGAAATAGAAGGGATGCCAGCAGCCTGAGGCAGAAGGCACAAAGGTATTTCCATCCGTCAGAAGACAAAAGCAAACATGTTCAGAAGAGACTGGAATAAATTAGTTTACAGGATGATAAGTGACTCACACTGTTCAATACAGGAGTGTTTAGGTAATGAGATTATGGACCAGAAATAATCACAGAGGCTAAAGCTTACAAATCAGTATTAAAGGGGAACTCTCAAGAGGTGGATCCCAGCAGTTCAGGTACTCCACTGGCTCAGACAGTATGAAACACCGCTAGAAGTGCTGGGATAGAACTGATGCTGCAGACAGACAGACATCATACATGAAATCATGTCATGGTATCCCACCTTGCACTTCTTCCTGGTGCCAAACTCACTGGCATTTACTGCTCATTGTTCCTTTATATAGGAATAGCAATACAGGTAAGATGGAACTGCAGCTGTGGTAGGAGTTACCACAACATGAACATCATGGACTTACACAAGACGTGCATTTTAAAATGGCTCTAAGACGGGAGAAGTAACGATCACTGGGGAATCACCGCCAAAGTAGGGTGGCTTTCAGGCAAGTCCCTGATGTTCATGCAGGAGCACCATGCAGCAGGAGCACCAAATACCGGAGCACAGACAAATGATCAAGCCTCTGTCATCTAGGATAATCATTTAAGGGTAGAATTAATAACCTCTCATTGATGAACTGCTCTCTCCTTGACTGTATAGAGAGAACAGGTGAGCAGCTTAAGGCAGCCATCTTGTCTGCAGGTGGATAAATCCCACACTGAGTGACTTGGTCAGGATCACCAATGGAAATCTCTGCTCTGAGCTGTGCTCTCAGGCATCTCCACAGCTGTCTTATTCTGCCTCTGCGCTGTTACAGGCCTCTTTCACGTGAATGGGGCTACATGAATTTTAAGTAGGAACTTGGCCCATTGTATGCAAACCAGAACATAAATCAGGAGTAATTATTCTAGCACAAAATGGAGACCACATTTAAAATACTGATGAATCTTGGTTCTGTAGAAGAAATATCACTGAGTCTAAAGCCTCTAGCTGAGGAAAAGCAAAGTAAATCCAGGTTTTGGGAAGTATAAATTATGAAGAAACACTGATCAGATGTTGCTTCTATAAATAATAACGCTCATTAATTCTCACTTTGCTAATCCACACATTTAAAGAACTCACCAACCCCTCTACCCCAAGGGGACTCATCCCACTTCTCAGCAGAGCTTTAATTTATGTTAGTAGCAAGATCTTATACTTCTAGGAATTCATTACTTTTAAAAAACCTATTACAGTACGTTTATTGGCAGGCTAGAAGATATTATCATAAATAATTGAAACTCAACTACAGTTTTTCAAGGCAGTAACAAACTACATTGGCAAGGCATCACACTTGAGTCTTTTTTTCAAGCATATCCTTTCACTCACGGCACAATTTCGTGCCTATGGAGTGAGTCCTAAAAAGGGTCTACTTAATCCAGGGTATGGGGCTTACATGATGCACGGTGTCCTGAGTGGTCTGCTGTGCAGACACAAGTTTCACATTTAATTGCCAAGCTTAATTAGTGAACAAAGGATGCTGTCACTATCCATGCAAGCAAATGCACAGAGTTTCCCATCATTTAGATATACAAACATGGAGTCATCCAGTGAAGATCTTGAAACCAAAGCAAAAAAATTAGTAATGTGAGCCCTGATGTTAAGTAAGGCACAACCCACAGTGCCAGTGTTAGGATTCATTGGGCAGAGCTCTCTTATGCAGGGATGATCTGAAGTGTGAAATGCAGCCAGATAATCAATCAGGGAAACGGGCCTTTCCACATGGATGGCAGGCAACCACTTCCTTCCAGAGTTGTCCTATGGGATGTACTCAGTGCAGTGGAGCATAATAGATGATAAAGGATTATGCCGTGGTGTCATTGAACTGATTCTAAAAAAAGATCCTGAAGTGTTTTCATGCCCTACAAAGCCAGCTTGAAGGAAGAGAACCACATCAATATGTGGCATGGGCATACTCATAGATCATCCTTTAGTCTTACAAGAGACTGACTGCTACCAAGTAAGGTTGTCAGAGGGGGCAGGATTCATCTCACCAAACTTCAGCCACCTAATTGTGAAGCGTCTTCTATGAGCTTATTGTCCAGGCTCTCTCCAGCAGACTATTTATTCTCTCTTAATACAGGTGGGATCTAACACAGGTGGGATTAGGCTCCTACTGCAGGTGCCTGTCTCCCTTCACGGAACACAGAGAACCTCAACAGCTGGCTGAAACCATACACCTGAAGAACTGAGGGCTGCCAAAATTAAAAACGGGAGCAACTAACTTGTGCAAGTTTGTTACAAGGACTAACAAGGCGAGACAAACTGCAAACTCTAACTTGTAAGAGGAGGTAAAACAGTTCAAAATTAAAAAAAAAAAATACAATGGAAGTTAAGTCTGAGTTGAGATTGCTGTCTATATAAATACATCAGAGCAACTTACAGCAGAGAGGGAAAACAGCTATTTAAGCTAAGGGTCAACACTGGCCCAAGAGCAATTAAGTATGTACTAACAATACATAAATTAATCCTGGAGATTAGAAGAAGACTTCTAACCATCAGAGGACTGAGGGTCTGGAACAGCCTTTCACAATAGTGAGATCTCCTCTTTTTGGAATGTCATTTCTTGTAGAGAAGCTGCTCTGCTACGTTTATGACACCCTTTAAGACATTATCATGAAGCATGTAAAACTGCTTGTGTAACCTTTGTTGAAGTACAGGATACATAAATATCAGATAGCTATTCTGAACCAAAAAATGACCCACTTCAATGTGAGAGACGGTGCACGTGTCAAAAACAACTCCACATTTAATTCTAAGTGTTAGGATAATTTAGCATAGAAGTTTAAAACTGGGCTCTCTTTGTTTGGCTGCCAAATTTCAGCCCCAGCTTGCCTGCATGTCAGGATCCAACTCTGCATTGTTATCACTGTCACTGAGATCACGAGTTTCCCCTCGTGCCCCACTGCTTCCATAGAAAAAGCAAGTGATCGTGGGCACCGGTTTCACAATGGGCAGCCATGCGGTAGAAGCTAACTGCAGCAGCCCACTGCAAATTAGAGATGGGAGAAGAAGGCTAAAATAGAGCACGCTGAACTTCAGCTATAATTTTGGTATTGTGGTTTTGATATTTACGTTCTTCTGAAAATTACACGGTGACCTGGCACCGTCAGACATCAGACTGGACTTTAAGCAAGCAAATATACAGCAGATCAAAGGGAGAGATGTGTAAAGAAATAACATTACAACATGCTTTAAGGGAGAGATTTGAAAACCACTGGGTCTCTGGAAGGGGGTCTCGTGTTTGCACACACTCAGAAAGCAGTGGTCCTAATCGGTGGTGCTTAGTAACATACACTCCATGGATTCAGTTCACTCTGGGATACCAATGCAATTCTTTGTAGCTTGGTAAGACTTCTGGAGCCTCTCCATTATTTGGAAACAGAAAGCTTCCAGGGGATCAAAGTCCCTGGGAACACAGACACCGCTGCCATTCTCCCTTTTGTAAATAAAAAATCTTCAATATCGCAATCCTCAGGGGTTTTACAGCCACAAAGAGAAGACAGTTACATTTGGAGGACCATGTCTTAAGTTTAAAATGCAAGACAATGAATACAAGGCAGATTAAGTAGGGAAGCTACTAACGTGACATGATGGATCAGTTTGGCATAGTATGTAAGGAGGATGCTAACAGCATCGTAAAGCAACCAAGCATAATAACAAAAACACTTCAGCTGACACAGCTCTGAAAAACACCTTTTTTATGAGTGTACACTTTGCAGAGAAAAAGCCTCAAATTTCCACAACCTAGCTGCAGGCATTAAGTAACAATCAGCTCTCAGAGAAAACTGCTGTGATGCATTACAGCATTAGGTCTTGCTGAGGAAGACAGACTGTATTGTGATTACATGCAAAATTAAACCTGAAAAACTGCGTTAGAAATATCCATGACTTTGAATTTCAGATCTATTTTCTTCCCTCCAGAAAGAACCATTTAAATGTTAGGTACAGGAATCCCACTGACAAGCACTCCTGAGTACAAGCTTCATACTATCCTGGAAAGAAACACACGATTGCTCATTAAATATACAGTGCATAAACTCTGGCTTTGGAAATCTCATTGGCAGGAGGCGGCTTCTTTTTTTTCCCCTCACCCCTTGAGGATTACTGAAATCTCTGCATTATCCACTGAATAATGCCAATGTTCTGCAGCCTCGAGCTGTGACTAAGGATTTGGTCATAGATGCTAAAAGGTATGGAACCTAGAGGCTGTGATTGCAAAAATGCATTATAATAGAAGTTATTTCCTTTCTAAAAAATTAAGCACCCAACCTTGTTTATTGTGTGTACTTCTCACTTGCAGTGTGTACTCAGAAAAATCTGCCTACAAGAGACAACCTGCTGTTTTTGTGACGATAGCGTCAACGCTCATTGAAAAAAAGCCCTCACAGGTTCAGCAAGGCTCTGTTAAAACTTCTTGCTCTGCAACTCCGGCCACCGACTGCTTCTCAGGCTGTTCTGGCTGCCTCACTTACATGAAAATGTTCACTTCCCGCATTCATCATCACCTGCACTTATATCTACTATTACTCTTAAATATTAGTCCTTTTAGGACTCCACAGATATTCCCACTGAGTTCAGTGGCAGGGTCAGGCCTTACGGCTACAAGTGCATGGACCCTTTCCTGGTGATGCATAACAGTTCCTGGGTTCCTCCTCCTCCTATCTGTGACTGCTCATTCCCACTCTCACAGCAACCTTTCAATTGTGCCAGCACAAACATTTGTGTAGCTGTGCTGGGAATCAGATAGGGGAATTGATCCAGCTAAAAATAACTTCCGCCGCCCCCAAGTCAATTTTCAGGCAGAGCAGTTCCTGATGTGGCAGGGTGGTGGAAAGCTGGTGGGCAGCAGGATCAGGAAGAGGGGCTGGGGGAGCTGGACCCCTTCCTGGCACCCCAGCATCTGGTTATGCTGGCTTGAGTGGGGCTTAAGGCAGAGTTTTCAAGACTGTCACTGCTGTGAGAATACTGGCATGGTTCTCAAGCCTCATCTCCAGGGGCTCTTTTGTGCCCTGCTCCAGCCAAACGCAGTTATTAACCACACTCGCAGAACACAGACAAACCTCAAAACTGGCAGAATTACTCAGGCCTGGGGCAGGCATCTCAAATGCCTTCACAGGACAAAGCTACATCCAGCACCGAGTCTTACCAAGGGAGCAGAAGGGCTCAGCAGCAAGTTACCGTGTGAGATGAGACCCTCCTGCAGACTTCCAGGAGCACAGACCTTGCTGTGTAGTGCAAAGCCCCATTGTAATGTGGTGATACCTATGGTTTCTCTCCCTTGCCAGGAACACAGGCATCCTCACACAACCACTCCTTGCTAGACTGAATTCTTACCCTTGCTATTTATTGCACTGGTCTTTCAAGCAATAAATGGATTGAATAAAAAAACAGAACATGAGAAACACTAGATCATTTTCCGAAGCACTACGAAGTGTACTAGGAAACACAGGCACAGCCTGAATTGCTTACCTCTTGAAGAGACAGAAAATAACGAAGCATATGCTATAACCTGGAGCACAGAGGTACAAAAAAAGCAGGTGACATTGCTGATCAGTGGTGGTCCACTGGCTCAAGAAGGGAAGTAGAGGTATGGGTAAAAAAGTTGTCTGCAGTGTGGAAATGTGAAACAAACTTGATAGCAGAAGCACTCCAAACCAAAGGAGCAAGACTAAAACGTCAGCAGAAGTGCTTCAACAGGACAGAGATCATTCACAGAACAATGCTTTGCCTCACACAGAAAGGAGTATCAACATGTCATTTTGGGAGCCCTTTTACTACTTGTGCACTTCCTCGGTTCATCTAATTGTTCAGACTACTCCTCCTGGAATTATTACTCCTCTCGACCAAAATTAAGCTTTTCACTCAGGGAAATGGGTAATTAAGCCCCTGAGCAAGTCTGGAATATAAAATAACCCAGAGTGAAAACAAGTTCTTTTCTCAAAATACGGACTGAAGCGATCGGCATCAGACACCTGGCGCTCTCTTCCCTGCAGACCCAAAGAGCGGGCTGGCCAACACGGCTGCTCTGCAACCAGTCATCGGGGTATCCAGGCTTCATTTACTTTTCAACAGTTCCTGTCACCTCCCTTCCTGTGAGCCTGCTTCTCTGAAGACACAGAAGCACAACGCTGTGCTTCTGCCTGCATTCCTCATAGCCGTGGGTTTGTCATTTCAGCGCACTTTAGCGGGGCTTGAAACCGGTTCATGTCGCAGCCCGGCCAGCCCACCCTCCACCTGCGGGAGGGTCACAAGGGGACAGTGCTGGTGGTTTGGCTGTCGGGAGCTCAGACCTCGGATCCTGCAGGTGGGTCTTTCACTCACGCAGGACCCTGCTGCAGCCAGCCACCGTGCCAGCCAACCATGCTGCAGCACCTTGGCTAGCCCAAAGGTCTCCTCAGCCCGACTCCTTGGTCAAAGAGGTGGGTTTCTCAGTCCCCTTTTAGCAACAGGGTAACTACAAGAGTCATGGAGGATCCAAAGCCACGCGGGCCCAGGAAAACGTAAGAGCCAGCACAGAGCTCCCTCAAAAGCAACTCACAAGAGCAGCAAAAAACCTGCCAACCTGCAAAAAAACTGCCAAAGGAGCGCACCCCTTCACCGACCAGCTTGCGCAAGGTCCTTGGGCAGTGGGCAGTGTGTGCACCCCTTCACCAAGCACCTTGCACAAGGTCCTTGGGCAGTGTGTATGGCTGCCTGTGACTCTGGGCTGAAACACTGTTATTACCGGGATGAGTGAGGCAGCATTGGCTTGTTAATAAAAGCACCAGAAGAATATGACCAAGAAGAAAGGAGCTTTAACGTTCAAAAAAACTTATAATTTCTTATAAATTATAAAAAAATGCAAGTTTTGAAAGCAATTTTTGCTGTCTTTCCCTCTGGGAGCCGCTTTTTTTATTTCCCAGTGGGTAACTGAGTGGTATGATGAGGATTAAGGCAGAGCAGATTCAACTCATATTAAAACCCACTGAGAAATAAGGTCGGTTCATCGCTGTTTTAAGGTAAGCTCAAGGAGTTTTTCCAATGTTTTCATCAAAATGAACAGATTTTAGCCTACTGTTAAATTAATGAAAATATTTGCTTCTTTCAATCACAAACTAAACACACTTTTGGAAATGGTTAGTGGCTCAAACTTATAACACCGATTTAAAGTACATTGCTCACAGAAAAAAGGTATAATAAAAAGAAAAGGAAAGGCAAACTGTTACCTTTGTGGACAAGCAGTACAGATATTTTCAGTGATAAAACTGTCAATAAACTCGTAATTTAATATTTTATTTCCATTGAGCTTAGTAGCTCTGTAGATCCAAGTCATGTCCATGAAGAGTTAGGATACACACAAGTCTGAGGGAAAAAAACCACATGGGTCAAATTCCTTTCCTTGTAAAGGCAATTGGGGTTGTGCCTGTGCACCCCAGAAAGCAGGCAAGTGCGTATCTGGATTTCAGTTACATGAGGAATGAACCTGGAGAAATCCCACAGGAATCAATAGCATTGTCCCAGCAGTAAACAGGTGTATAAGGGTATAATTTTAGCCAACAGGCGTACACAGACTCCAGTCACTCCGCCACCTTTTATGGCATCAAAAAGGATGTATTAAATACAGTAGTGTGATAAGGAATACCTTTATTCTGTAGAAAACCCTGCCTTAGAGAGGAAGTTGAAAGCAGTCTTGAATTTTAAGCAGCAATAACTTCAGTAGGAGGTTCTCTCTGGCAACAGCTGCAAAGGCTGAAGAAGACATTCACACAAAAATGCATCAAATCCCAGAAACTTGACAAGACCGGGTTACGAAGCTGAACAGGATGGTTTAAAGTAGCTGGCAACTCTATAATTTATTTTACCTGTCCTTTTCATACTGCCATGCGTGTGAGAACCAAGCCATATCACTGGATGCCTGATATCATACCAACCCTCATGAATAGCAACAAAAAAAGTCCATTCCATTTAATTGCCAGGTGTCAAGCAAACTCATTACAGTGCATGGAAGGTGCTCTGTGCAACCGATCAACCTGAAGAGACCTATCTTTGTGGCTGCTGTCTATACAGTCGTAATTAAATAAAAGCAGATGGAGGAGACACTGAATAATTATGATTGCAAGATAAATAAAATGCTGGGTAAGTAACTTCAGAAGTGTAATTTAAGCATCTTACATAAATAAAAAGTATCAGCATTTTCTGTGATATGTTTTCACACTGAGGTAGTTCAGAAAATTAAAATAATCAAGAAAACAATAAAGTGAAGTATTAAAACTAAAAATATCAAATATATGTGACATGCATAATAGGCAACAGGTACAAAGTCATTCTGACTCACTCTTCCCACATGCAAATGCAAATTCTCTGTGTCCTCTGCTAACTGCATGTGCCAAATAATCTTGCAATCACATCACAAAACTCTGTTGTTTGGCACTTTTCCTTATTTCACAGCACATAAAGGAGCTGCCCCAATTCTTCACGGGCACAAGTCCATAGAGACCCCATCACTGCGACATGCCAGGGGGTCACTTTAGCCATGCTAGATCTTGCCTGACAGGCTCAGCTATACAGGATTTCCTGCAAGTTTTGCAATGAGGTGTACCGATGCCTTGGTTCTTCTTCAGGTGTCAGGCGCGGCCCCAAGTCGCCGTGTGGCACAGCGCATCAGGGTCCCACTCCTACCAACGGCAAAATTTCCATCGACATCCAAGCACTGCTGCTCCCCACCAGGTGCCGACACCAAGCCATGGCAGTCAATTGGGCTGCCATGCTCCTCACACCAGAAACTCTTGGGTGGTGCCGGGGCTGCACAGCCTGGCTGTGGGCACCTGCGCTTTCCTGCTGTCCCCCAAAATGCTGTGAGGGAGAAAGTTTGTTTCTCTTTGCCCTGGCAGGGAGATGTGGGGGCATATTTCAATGAGATTGTTCACCCTCGGCTGAGGTACCAGCTGAGCATCCCTTCTGAAATCAGAAGGTATGAAAGAAAGAAAAACTTCTCAGATTCCTGCAGCTTGAAGGTTAAATGCAGGAAGACAGGGCGGGATGAGGGGGTGGGGAGCTTTTGTGCTATGTTTTGTACCTATGTTGCCCTAACACAGGCATATCTCAAGAGTAGTTAAGAACAAGTAGGGTTTGAAGTAGGTGCAGTGCCAACCTAAAGAGCATGCTCAGTCCACCACTGGTCTTAAATGTTTCCTTCCCTGTGAATATGATGTTGTGTAGCCTGCTACAAAGTACTGTTTGTTCAGGGCCATGTAATCGTCAGAACTATTAATTGCTCGTGGGAAAGAACCAGTTAGAAAGTGTGGTGAAACACCCTAATATCTCTTTTGAAAGAATATACAATCCATGTTTCATTAATCTTCTAAATACATATTTGCACAACAGATCAAAAGTGCAGGAATTATGTATTTTACATATACAAAAGATGACCACATAATGGTTCCATGAGGTCTTTGATCTAAAATCCCCTTTCTGATCTGTGTGGCAGATCTATTCCTTGCTTGTTTGTTTGCTTGCTTTTCTGGCCAGAAGCATACAGATTCTTGCTCTCTGTACACAGGGAGAACGGAACGTCTTTAACAAAACTCATCAAACACAACAAAGCAGCTCTAACCTACAAGTATATCAATGGAAAATTTTACATTTTTTACAATGGTCTTTCAGTGGGTTTCATCCTGTGACCCTAGACCGTAGGAGGTGTCATGGACTTTTGTGAGGGGTCCACGAAAGGTAACTAAGCACAGCACGCTTAGCCACACCTTTCAGCAGTCTAGGGAGTCAACCAGTGAGGAAAGGTTGAAAACCAGTCATCTAAACAAGCATATATAATCTTTGTACATAAAAGAAGCTATGACCTCTTTTGAACCATGGGATATAATTTCTTATTACAAGAAAAGCTTCACAAAGAGAAGAAAATTAGCTGTGTCTTTCAGTTAGGACATGCCTTATGCACAACTAGACTAAAAAAAGACATTTAATTATGGCAGCAAGGAGCTCAACAGGGTACATTGCCTTGAGAAACACTGTGTGTTAGCTTGTGACCAACTGTTTGCACTGTCACCCATCAGCTCAGGCTGCACACAGTATAAATTTCTGTCTGCCTCAAAAACGCCAGGCAGATAATCCTGTAGTCATAACTTAGCATGAGGAAGAGGCACATCATTATACCTGTATATTTTGGTAGTGTTTCCGTATGACAGCCGGTTCAGTGGCTGCTTATGAACCTAAGACTTGGAAGGCCTCTACTCAACACTTCTTTAAATATAATTTTTATATGCAACCTTCAATAAGTTTCCAGCCTCCTATCTGTAAAATGGAAATAACATTCCTTGCATCTGTGCCAAGAGACACTGTGAAGATAAAGATTTTACGGAAAGGTACTTTTATAACTTAGAATATTGAATTCTGTCAATCAACTTTGCCAGAGATTACATCAAATTGTGTACTCAAATAGTGAAGGGAAACCCCACCACCACCAAACAATTATGCAGTTTTAAGCTCCCGCAAATCTTCCTTTTTTGCCATCCTGTTTTGCCCTCATTATCCATCCCAAAGACTGATTAGTTTTGTTAAAGATGCACCTGCCTTCTCCATTTTACTTGTGAGTATTTGGAGACAGGCTGCAATGAAAAATCTGATTGTAACTTGTGAATTCACATTTACACCTGTTGAGACCGTAGGCATGTGTCAACATTTGCTTTCCATTCTTGCTTATGTACTGTTCCAGATCACTGAAAACCATGCCACCTCTCCCTTTGGTTTAAAGCAGTCCCACTCTATTTTCAAAGTGAATTTGTATTCCTGATCTGGAAGCAGCACCTCGCACCACCTGTTTGCCAGACAGAAGGTTCTCCATTGTCCTTGCATCTTTAGACGTTAAGAAAAATCTCTGATATTTTTAAGAGAATCTGAGCAGTCTGGATTTAAATGGGAACAACCACTACCATGATGACTAACGAATGCTTGCTGGATATGGCATAAAGTACTTCAAAGAGCATCCTGGTAGGAAAGGGGGAAAATGTGAAAAGGAATCAAAGACATTTCATGAGAGACATATGAACGGTTTCCAGATGCAAGATCAAATCCTGGTCACTGCGTCAACGGATCAGTACATAGATCACCATGTACCGAATTCAGAGGGAAATGGAAGTAGTGGGGGCTATTATACTCTTGCCAAAGTCAAAATTAAGACAACTTTCACAACAAGTAAGCAGAAAAATATAAAAAGTTAGGGGAAAGAAACTAGTACAGTCCAACCCCTCTTCCACCCCAAACTTCTTCCCCTCCTAGGCCTTCTCTAGCTACCTTGCCTTTAGTGTTTGGAGTGGCAGCTGGTTCCATGCAGATCCTCTTTATTTACTTTTGCCCTGTTCACTGGGTGTTTCCTTCCAGACTGAAAATACTGCCAAAGATCTGCAGTTTCAAAACTGATTTAACAATTAGCTTATGCTCCCTCTCCACCTAAAAATGTTGGCCAGCTCCACCACACCCAGACGGGCTACGCTGCCCTTCTGTTGGGAAACATGGAGACCCATCTACAGACACACAGTCCATCATGTCTTTCTAGAGATACTAGGTGTTATTAAAACAAAAGTACTGCTTAACCCTCATTTAAGGTTTTATTTTACAGAACAAATAAAAAGCATGATTTCTGAAAAGGCATAGTATGTTATCTGATGCTTTTCCAACTGGACCCTAACAGCTTTCATTGAGGCCAAATTAACAGTCTTTTAAAATGTGTAGAGACTATTGCTGACCTATTTAAAACAAAGATAAACAACAACAAAAGAAACACCCCTCCATGACAAATTCATTCCACACTGTTATTTTTACTACAGACAGTCATACAGCCTAAACTCACAACCAAGTATAAATTTTGACTATTCTCATGAGGGCCATTGAAATGAAAGCATTTGCTTGCTGAGCTTCATTGAGTGAAAAACATCTTGACTGGGTCCATTTAAAAATGCTGCTTATCTGAACTGTTTCAAGAGATTAGTTTGCATATTTAATATGTTAATGTTTCACAAGTAAGAAGATTTCCAAGTGACTTATTACAGGACATATAACTCAGCAGAGCCCTCACTCATTTAAGCTGGTACCTTCGTCAGTAAATACCAGCTACACCACCTCAGAGCCCGTCCGTGGCAGTAAGCCAGTTTTGCAGATCCTCTTCCAAAATCCAGGTTAGATTCTGTCTTTCAGTAGGCTATTTCTCAGCGGTTTATATTTTCACAGTCACTAGCATGTCAGTAAGACTGCATATCTTTTGAGCTCTGATTAATTTTGCCTTGACACTACTGAAATGCCAAGTATAAACTTTAACTCAGGTTCAGAAATGTTAATCAGTTTTGAAATATCCGTATATTGCATATATAACAAGGCCCATAAATACTCAGAGACACCTGTCAGGATCGACATGGCATTAGCAGTCTTGTTTCTTTCTAGCTGAAGGCCCACTAAGTCAGGTGTTCATCAACACTGATAATGAAATACATCATCTTGAAACAAAATGTAGTCTTGTATTAAAGTCTTCTAAGTTATCAAATGTGAAGATACAGCTCTTCTAGGATTTACATTTACTTGCATTCTCAAATAATCTTTTGATTATTTACTCTTGAAGAGCTGCCACTGGCCACATTGGTAAAACATTTCTGTAAATATTGATGTCTAAAGTAATCCTGTGTATCAGATATCTGCACAATTAGATTATCATCATAGTATGATTTTTGTGGTTTAAACCTCTACCATTACACTAGGTATACAATTTATAGGAATCACCAGCCTTTAGGATATAAACTAATAATTAATTTTGTGAAAGAGGAAGAAACTTCCCCCCCGAGCAGTTTTATTGCTGAACAGTCTGCTGTATTAGGTCTGCTACTTACACCGGAGCATTTTGTGCTGTAAACACTGATTAAGGATCCCGAACTTCATGCCCTCACGCTAAGACAAAGAATAATCTGTATTCTTACATTCAGCTTAGTAGGAAAAAAAGCTCACAGAAACTATTAGTTATGCCTTCATCCATAAACCAATGTACTCAGCCAACCTGGAAAATACAAGCAAGATCTCAGTCCACAGCCAGAGGTCCATGCACTGAACCTGTGCTCTGGAAAGATGTTTTCCATCCCCACAAGAAAGGGTGAGGCCCCCTTCTCCAGCCAGATCTGAGCCAGGGCTGATTTCAGCAGCACTGTGCCAATTTGCACTGGCTGCGTACCCAGCTCGCTGTTCGGAAGTGGCACCTGGAGCACATGGCTCTTGCAGCAGCCATTGTGCTCCAGAGACAAGGGGGATGCTTGGAGACACTGCTAGCAAGACACCCTTGCTTTCTTGGCACAACTAAGCCTCCCCCTTCCCAGTAAACTCAAGCCACTGCCTGAGATGTAAACTACAGTCAGCCTATCCACCAAAGAGATGTTACATATGTGTATGCATACACTGACCAGTCCCACCCCTCGGGAAACCTCCAAGAAAGAAGGGCTCCTTGAGGAAAAGCCTCAGCGGGTCTTCCCCCAGCAGGAGCTACAGAGCACAAAGGTCCCTCCTGCAAAGGAGGTGGGGAGCTGCCCATAACCTCCAGCTTTCCTGAGGTGCTTCAGGAAAACCTGAGGTGTTCAAGGAGGCTCAAGACTGTGCGCATTTGGAAGTGTTTTGACTATGAAGGGACTATGGAGACCTTAGGATAGAGGAAAGCAAGATGCTCCATTGTTAAACGGAAAGGACTTGAACTAATACCATCTAAAGGGCATAAGGAAAAGTTTCATCAATCAGAAGTCTCATTCTGAGAGTGATTTCTGGTCTCCCAAACTTGGCTGCTCTTGGCTTGCAGCAAGGCACAGGTCTGTCAGTCTCTGAGTTACCTCTGAATGCGGAGCTCACTTTTAAGCTTCACTTTGAATTAATTTTTAATTAGGTACTTTTTAAAATTTTAGTGAGAAACCATAACACATTATTTTTGGATGTTCAGTTTGGCAGACCGAAAAAGGGCTGGCATTTCAGAAGGGCTGGCACTCTGCAAATAAAGGCCTTTTAGAGTACACCTCAAAACCACTTATACTTACACAAAACCACTTATACTTGCACAGATCTGCCCAGCACCTGCCTTAGACACAGACTTGAGAAAATGCTGCTCTGCACTGGGGAGGAGGCAGTAGTGATGTGAACAAGAGATGCCAGGTCCATGCTGGGGTGCTCGCATTCCCTCACCCCACCTACCAGGGACTGAGTATCAGATACTAAAAGGAAAACAACTGCGTTTGCTCTCTGCATTCCTGCACTCACACACACACACACACACAGAGTTCCCTAACAAACCAGCTTCCTCATCTGTTTTTGAAAAGAAAACTCACATAGACTTGCTAAGCAGCCCAGGTTGCAGAAGGCTTGCCTCACAGCCTTAGGTTGCCAATCCAACAGCAGTCCACTAGCTCTGCTTTTAAACTAAAGGTGTGATTAGCCTGAATGAAATAAAGTTTGCCTCTTAAAGCAACCTGTTTAACTGTACTTTTGACGGTCTTCAATGATACCACCAGACAAGGACACGAAGCAGCTCCTTTTTGTTATCATCACATGTGAAAAACACTTGCAAGCTCAACTGGCTTCCCATATATTAGTTTTCTACACAGATTTGCAATGGTGTCTGAATTGTCTTCCCCCACCTGCTCTGCCAAATTATTATGGTACAAGCGCTTCGCAAAAAAAGCACAATTGCTTGAAATTACACTAGAGTCAAATGTTGATAAAAAGGTGTCACAGAGGGAATGAAAACTAACTGCTGTGAAATTTAATGAAACCCACTGTGTGCCAAGGGCACAGGCAGGCAAATTGAATTTAAAAAGGTGCCAAGCAGGGAAGCTTGTAATCAGACTAGCCACTATGTTAGATGAGATAAGCAGAATGACTTTTCTCTATCACAAGATCAAAACAGACTGTAATTCTTATGCATGAGATGAAAAGTTACAGTATTTATCCTCCCAGCTTCCTGTGTTCTTAGCACTGGATCTCCGGCTTAGTGGCCTGAAATGGAATTTGCCATCTCCAGCGTAAGGCTTGTCCCAGCCCTCGCAGGTCACTGAGCTCTTTCCTGACACAGTTTTTATTGCAAATTGTTATGGAAAAGAAGAACAAGCTAAACAGAGCTGTGAATGGCTCAGCATAAGCTATCTTCAGCCATGGTGTCCCCTTCCACAGCCTGGGGAATGAATTGGAGTCAATGGAGAAGAGTAGGAAATAGCAGATAACGCTAACATAGGAGAAGGAAGCAACGGACTGTGTTCAACAGATAGCTCAGTGCACACAAGAACGCTTTCCAAAGCATCGTTCCACTGTAGCCTGTTAAGAAATCATTTTACTCCTCAATTATTATAACAGCGTGTCCTGGTTTCAGCCCAGCCGGTAACAAAGCACCACGAAGCCGCTCGCTCACCCCCCACCCCCTCCCCTGGCCACAGTGGGATGAGGAGAAAATCCAAAGGCAGGCTCGTGGGTCGAGACAAGGACTGGGAGGGATCACTCCCCACTTATGGTCACGGGCAAAAGACAGGCTCAGCTTGGGGAAGAAACAAAATCCATTTAATTTACTACAAATCAAAACAAAAATAAAACCAAGGGTATTAGGAAGGGAAACCAAACATCAGAACACCTCCCCCCACCCCTCCCGCCTTCCCGGCTCAGCTCCATTCCCGGTTCTCTCTCCCTCCTCCCCCCGGCGGCGCAGGGGCACAGGGGATGGGGGTTGAGTCAGCTCGCCACACATCGTCTCTGCCGCTCCTTTCCTCAGGGGGAAGATTCCTCACTCGTCCCCTGCTCCACCGTGGGGTCCCTCCCACGGGAGACAGTCCTTCACCAAC